>BCKM01000005.1:241308-320435 GCA_039545415.1 Udeniomyces megalosporus | reverse complement strand
GGGGGGGAGCTTCTACACACAGGGTTTCTTGTTCTTTCTGTTCTCTCTCTCTCCCTCTTTCCGCTTCCACTCGTCCTCGTCGAGAGCTAGAAACAAGAAAGAAACGAAACCGATTTAAGGGGGGGAGAGGGGGGCTAACCGGGAAGGAGTCCGTCAGCTGTCTTTTGGGCGTTCTCACGTGGAAAAGTAACGCCATGTATTCATCGATCGGTTGAGTGCATCGTGTGAGTTCGATGTTGTGTGGGTCGAGTGTGGTTACGGGGGTTGGTACATGGGAAGTCTTCACCATCTGTATGATATTCTGCATGTTGATGGAATGACGACTCTATGTGAATGTATACAAGATGCTTTGATCTCGTTGTGGGCAATCCTCTTGCCTGCAGAAGGTATGAATCGCGAGGCGGGAGGTTTAGACCTTTCGCCTTCGAGAGATAACATGTCGAAAGGCGAATGAATCGCAGAACGAGGTAAATAGGATGAATGATAATTGCTTTCCCTTTCTCTCATTCTTTTATTTGTCGTGATCCTGTCGTACACCTCCTTCTCAGCGAGCTCAAATCTTAGGAGCTCATTCAGAGCTTGTTCAGTGCGTTTGGTCCACCATGCACACCCTCGAGTTTTCCTGTGATCATGTCAATTCACACCCTTCGCTCCCTCAAGCCTACTTTGAGACTTCCTCCTTAAACTCTCTCTCGGCCAACTCTTCCTCCTTCTCGATACCCAACGACTTTCTGAACGCAGGACCCATCGCCTCTTCCATTACCTCCTTGGCTTCCCTAACCTTTGCCACCAGTTCCTCACTCAGATCCTGATCATCCTCGATCCCGTGCTCCCAGTAAAGTCTGACCTTTTCCTTCTCCTCGGCAATTCGAGGCATCTCCCTCAGGGCCTCTTCCATACTCGGTCGAGTTCCGTTGACTTCGAGACCGAGAAGGGTTTCCACGAGTCGACGTTGACGAGGTGTGAATGAACGTTCGTTGGACGAAGCCCAATCATTCCTCCTTCGAGTCGAGATTCGATGAGCTTCCTCAGCCGATTCATTCTTCCTGATCGTCGTTGGTTCACCGAAGAGATCCTCCTGCTCTTCGGCTTCGAGCTCCTTCCTCAACTTGACGCTCGCCGCTCCACCAATCCCTCCCGTCGCTCTTGGATCGACGAGGTTCTTCCATTGAGTGATCCTATCGAGCGTCTCGGCGTTTTTGACTTTGGATGAAGCTCGAGAGGATCCGGTCGCCGTTGGATGGAAGACATTGAAGCTGTAGGGGTCATCGAGTGAGGCAAAAAGCGTTGGGTCGGATCGAACAAAGACTTCTTCTCGCTTCGAGTGCATGTTGGGTTCGTTCATTTCGAGGTGAAGATCCGCGAGGGAAGCCATCTGAGGTCGAGTTCGTGGGGTTGGAGGAGCGAATTCGGCGTCGATAATGGAGTCGAGGTTGTCATAGTTTATGTGCTTTTGGGTGTCGTGGTAAAGCATGGTGAGATCTCTCATTTGTCGCTGTCAGAACGAATCGAACATACACCCAAAGATGAGATAAAGAAGTCAGCTAACTGGAAAGGTAAGACTCAAGTAAACGATTGAAAAGCAGGCCAAGAGCGTGCAGCCCCCCCCCCCCCCCCCCCCCGGGGACCATGTGGTACCGTGACATCCCCGGATCATCATTCGACCTGTGACCGTAGGTTATACGTAAAATTGTACACCAGCCAAGCCACAGTAAAGCTCATGTCCGGACGAGTACAGGGCTAGCCATCCGGATCCTGCTCGTCCTTCCTTCCCTACCCTTTGCCTAACAAGAGATCATTCCTTTCTCACGAGCACCAGAGGTGGACAGGAGATTTCGAGCCAGCAACGTCTGTATCGACACTCACGGTAGTGAACTTTCCACCTTGAAGCATGGGGAGTTTGGAGTCATAATCAACGACTGAACCTCGGTTTGGTTCCTGTTTCCTTCCCTTTACGGGTCCTCGATTGTCGTACTCAGTGATGACGGCGTTGGAGATACCCATCATGGAGGGACCATATCTTTTTCGTCTGTGACTTATTGGCGAGAGTGAGAAGGATCGAGTGGAGGAAGTTGAGGATCGTCGAGCGAGAGGGGAGACGGTTGAAGCAGAAGAGGAACCGGAGGATGAAGCGAGCCGGGGGGCGAGGAAGGACATTGGTGGTAGCCGCTGTCGTTTGGAATGAGCGAAAGGATTGAGGGAGAGCCAGGGAGAGCGCGTTGTGTTGACCAAGTCGGGGTGGGCTGGGTGATGGTGTGAGGAGTGGATCGAGCGGGATTGACTGTATTGGCCCGGGATTGAATTGATTGGAACATGCGAAAACTGATTTCCTTTCACTAGACAGTGGACTGGTAAGCGATAGAGGATGAAGAATGACGTCATGCAAAAAGATCAACGACAAAAGAAAAAAAGAAAAAGAAAAAAAAGAGGAGAAGAGGGAAATCCAACACGATTTGGGTCGACTTGGCTTGAGACGGTTGAGCCCTCGTGTCCTTCCTCCCCCAAGACCCTGTTCGACATGACCTACCTCTCACCTCATCTTCATTTCCCATCAATCAACACACCCAACCGACGTACTCCCATACCACCCCAGTCCTCTACTATCCTCATCACCGACACCATCGCTTCTCCAGCTCCCTTCCTACTTCAACATTTCCTCACCGTCGGTCTCAAGTCAGGCAAGAACGTCATTCTCGTCGGCGTAGGAGAGGGTCTTGCTGCCTATAGTGCAATCGGTAGAAAGATCGTTAGCATAAAAAAACAACAACAAAATCCTTCCTTTGCAGCGTCGCTAACTTTCATACACCCAGGGAACCCCTCTCGACTCATACATCCACTCAACTCAACTCACCTACATCGATTGTTTATCTTCCGCTTCCTCCTCTTCCCCAATCACCGGCACACCCTCCTCGACCACCAACGTCGTTCCTCCTCTCTTTGTCGACTCGGATCATCCGACGCTTCGTCCGCTCTACGACCTCATCATTACCATCCTCCAAGGAAAGAAACTTTCAACCACCAACAACATCAGTCGTGGTGATGAGGATGAACAAGACGGGCAAGCAGAGAGTTTAATCATCATCGATGATCTCACCGCTTTGGGTTGGATGGGATTTCAAGTTGACGAGATTGAGAGATTCATCAGAGGGATTCAAACCAAATGTCGTCAGGTGAGTAAGAAATCTGACGTATGGTTTAATATAAATCTGAGGGAGAACTGACACACATGTATATATAAATCATCACCATCATCAAATCCATCGAACAACAACGGTAATCAAAACCAAACGACACAAAATCCTTTCTCGATACAATCCATCTCCCTTTCTCTCTCTCTCTCTCTCTCTGTCTTTCCAAAGTTCGCATCTTGCCTCATTACCGTTCTCCACTCAACACCATCAACCCACGTCATCGATCATTGGCCGACGGATCCACTCTTCCTTTCCGTTCACGCTATTTCGGATCTATGGGTTCAAGTCAGAGGTCTCTCAAGTGGTAGAAGTGGAGCTGTTTCAGGTGAAGTGAGTTTCTTCTTCTTCTTCTTGTTCTCGTTTCTTGCCTCGTGGATTTTTGATGCTTCAGAACGACGACGATCGAAACTGAACTAACTCTCTCTCTCTCTCTCTCTTCCGCATCAAAAAAAAGCTCTCATTCACGCCAACGAACCTCATGTCGATGGATCCTGGATTCCCATCGACGATGCCGGGTAGAGAACTTCAATACAGGTTGGGTGATTCAAACGTCACGTTTTTCCCCAAAGGAACTGGCGAAGGGTTCTTGTAATGATCATAAAAAAATAAAAATAAAATAAAATAAAAAAAGAGGAAAAAGAAAGTGGAAGAAAACTGAAGAAGAAGAAGAAAAAAAAAAGAACCGATTTATATGAGTTTTGCTTTCTTCCCCCCCCCGCCTGTTTTTTTTTCTTGCTAGAGAAAGGAGCAGTTGACATGAAATCGTTGATCTCAAACGATGTAGGTGAAGGAGACAGAGGAAGTAAAGAAAAAAAAGAAAAGAAAAAAAAAAGAAAGGGAACTAGGACGGTGCAGGAAGATATCAAAAGACGAGCAGACGATAGACGTTTAAATTGTAGAACCCCCAAGAGACGCGAATGAGCAAAGAAGAGGGGAAAAGAAGGAGAGGGAAAGAAGAAGGTGCGACAGCTTGAAAGCTGGGATCAGACAAGGAAGAAAGAGAGACAGAGAGGAGAGGAGAGGATTCGAGTAGCTGAATGCAGGATGTGAAGACCAAGTTCAAGAGATGGTGAGAGTGAAGAGAAGAGATGATAACAGATGGAATGAGAGGACGGAGATGTCGCGAAAAGCTGATTTGAGCCATCTATTGTAGCAAACGGTCTCGGAAATGTCTGCACAAGAGAACAAGAGGGAAGTTTGGGTTCAAGAGTCAGCCAAAGAGAAGGAGGGGGGGGGGGGGGGGAAGGACCGCTCAAAAGGAGAGCAGAGAGGAGAAAAAAAGATGACCACCCGAACAAAAGATTCGAACTACCCACTTCATGTTGTTTCCACTCGTCGATCCGACCCTCATCTTGAACTTCTCCCTCGTCTGCATCGCTTTGTAGGGGTTCTTTGTAGCATTCTTAGCCTCACCCTTGTTTCTAGCCTTGACGACTTCACCACCTCTACCTTTATCACCGAATCCACCCTTAACGGCGACGAGGGCTTGATCCGTCTTATCCTTGATCCTCCTTCGTTCAGTCGGGACGAGTTCGAGGGCACCAGCATGAGTGTGGGTGGAGGGTCTTTGATCGTAGTATCGTTGAAGGGAACGATGACCAATCCTTCGACCTGATGGTAGGATGAGTTCCATCGTTTCTGGATCGATGGAAACCCCTTCAGAATCGGAGAGATCCGAATCGGTTTCAGTGTACGAAGTTCCACTTCCGTCCGAAGAGTATCCGTCATCGTCTTGTCCTTCCTCCGACGCTTCGTCGACGATTTCGACGTCCGAACCTGCCTCTTCGCCGTCATCCTCTGCGTCCTCCCACTCCTCGTCGACGGCGGCGAGCTTCTTGTGCTTTCGGTGTCGGGTTCGACGCGGTTTGGGAGTCGAGTAAGAGGAAGAGAAGTCGTAATAGTCGGAGAACTCCATACGTTCGTACTCGGATGAATAGGCGATCTGAAAAGGGAGATTGGCTCAGCTTGACAGTCGATGGGAGAAGACGATTCTAAAACATGGGGATATTATTACCTTGCAGTGTGACTTGTCAATCATATGCTTTCTAACAGCCTCCATGCTCTTGTACTCCTTCCCTTTAGTGTTGCAGTAGAGGCAGACGTTTCCGATGGCAACCTTTTCGGAGAGGTAGAGGATGAGACCCGGCAGGTCGACGAGGTACTCTCGGTCGGGAATGAAGAAGCCGTGGGCGAGTTGCATGTGGTCGATGGCCTCATTTGAGGTAGGGAAAGGAGCGTGAGAGCAGAAGAGACACGAGGTAGGGGTGAGTCGAGTTCGAGCGAAAGCGATTCGAGCATCAATGGTGGATTGGATGGTGTCTTCGTCAGCATCTTCAGGAATGGCGAGAGACGGGGCAGAGATGTGGGAATGAACGTGGGATTTTGAGGAAGAGGCTTCGGGCTCAGAGGTGATTGAGGGTTGATTGGCGGGAGCGTACGAGTCGTAGGAGGGGATCAGGTTGGTGGTGGTAGGCTGAACGAAAGGAGCGGGAGTGGGCTTGTCTTTGATGACGGTTGACGAGTTGGCTTGGGAAGAAGTGGGGTCAAACGATGGGACCTCGCCAGAAGTGACTGCCTCGGACGAAGGTTGCTCTCCTGAGGGGTTGAGAAGAGCACCTCGAAGAAGTCGAGTGGCCTCTTTAAGCTCGGCATCACGATGCTTCTTGGACTCGACGTGAGTTCGGTAGGCTCCCTGTGAGGCAAACGATTTACTGATCGGCGTCCAGACAGAGAGAGGATGAGCGCAGACGCAAAGGCGATGACGGGAATAGTCAGCAGGTTTTCTACGGGCGGTCCTTGAGTGAACTGGGATAGCGAGACTCACGCGCAAAGGGTGCAGGTCTCTCCCTGCTTGGTGGCTGTGACGGCGTTCTCGTTTCTCCTCTCGATGACCTTTCGGTTGAAGAGAGCGGCGGTGACTGGAGGTAGGGTGGCAACTCGTCTCTGAGAAAGGTGGAGGGAAGGCCAAGTTGGGATGGGATTGAGCGTGTCGTCGGTTGGCTGTATGGGTGATGGTTCGGGATGGTAGTATTGGTGGAAGGTCAGCTCACCTTCATGTTGTATCGATGCCAATCGGACCTCATGTGCTCCCTCTGTTCGTCGGGACTCAGGAAAGCGACTGAACAAGAGAGACAGGTGAAGAGCTGATCGGGGTCCATGTCGCCCGCTGCGGAGAGATCGACCATGGTGGGTGTGGATGCGTTGAGATTGATGGCGGCCATGGTGGGAAGGGAGGAGGAAGGAGGAGGAGCAGGAGGAGGGATCGGGGTAGGAGGGGGGTGGAGGAGGACTCACCTGAGGATTCCCAAATTCTGAGGGATCCAATTTCGGGGTCTCCACCTTGGGACAATCATCATCACTCAGCATCATCATGCCACCATTCAACGCTGCTGCCTCAAGAGTGCCCGGTAATCTCAACATCGTCATCGTCACCACTGGAAGCGTAGCCTCCATCAAGCTTCCCTTGATCCTTGAAGCCCTCACAAAAGTCCGTCCAATCAAACGACAATCTAACAATTTCCCACCAATATCCCTAACTGACCTTGAATCCTAGTAGCACACCAACGTCTCCGTCCAAGTCATCGCTACATCTTCTTCCCTCGCCTTCTACCATCCCACCAAACTTGAACGGGTCAATGTCTGGACAGACGAGGACGATGCCAACGTTCGTCCCGCCCCTCATACCAGCGATATCCACATGACCTGACCAACACCCCCCATTCTGTCTCACGTCCTAGAGCTGGAACAAGGTCGGGGACGACATCTTACACATCGAGGTCAGTACAATCGAGCTTTCGTGTCGATCCATATACATCTCGAATCTTGACGTCTAGCACCTCATCTAGCTTCGACGTTGGGCAGACCTAGTGCTGGTCGCTCCCTGTTCTGCCAACACTCTGGCCAAGATTTCGGCTGGAATTTGCGACAACCTTGCCGTGAGTCGCGTCGTCTCGTGACTTGTATCCGTTTCTTTTGATTTCCGGTCATCGTTGACGATACATCACATCTGTCTTATCGCAGACATCCTTCCTTCGAGCACTGGATGCCAAGACGCCTACTTATATCTTCCCTGCGATGAACACCCACATGTACACGCACCCTTTGACGGCCAAACACCTCAAGATTGTCAAGGACGAGATTGGCTACCAAGTCGTCGGTCCAATCGGCAAGGAGTTGGCTTGCGGTGATGTCGGCGAGTACACCGATTGATTACCCAGTAAGGCGGAGCCGTGAGGAGTGAAATCGCTGACACTCACCCATCCCCGCTGCCGGCACAGGTGTGGGTGCAATGACGGATTGGAAAGACATCGTCAAACTCGTCGAGGACAAGCATCTCGCCACTCACCCTACACTCTCCCTCGCGGGTCTCTCCATCTCCTCAAACCCACCAAGGATCACCTCTCCAACCCTTCGCGCGCCTTTCGATTCGATCCTTTCCCTCTCCAACTCGAATGCATCTCAGCCGGCTCCTACTCCCTCCGGACCTACTTTTGCCGATTCTCGACATCCCCTCTCTCTTCCCCTGTCAACCATCTCTCAACTTATCAACGGTAGATCTCTGCCGCCGACCCTCGTCCACTCCCCCTACCTTCTTCCAGCAGACGCAGTCAGAGAGCTCCAAGACAAGGACGAAGGTGGAGAAGTTAGATTGTTCTGGTTCGTGCCTAGTCGATTGGACGAAGTCAAACTCAGGGGACTCGCGAAAGCGGCGGCAAGATGGAGCGGAGCTGATGGTAAGACCTGGTGGGGGTTGGGCGAGATGGGCGATGAGGTCAAAGAGACGGGAAAGTGGTTAGTGGATCATTACGGACCTTGACTTGGCTCTTGGTGATATCAAAGTGATGGGGTGACTGTGCATGTTCGGATGGAGGCTCTCGTAGATGATTGAGTGACAAGTCGAGTGACGGTTGATTTGTACTGAGATTTCGGTTCGGTAGGAAAGGTGGTAGCTTGAAGAAAGCAGATTGGACTCGCGAGTAGATGTCGATATGATTGGACAAAGCTCATAGATGTCGATATGACTGGACGAAGCTCATAGATAGATGATTCTCAGCCCAACGAAACGCCGGGGCGAGGACTGGGGCCTCCCTCAGGCCAGACATCTACTTGAACCTCAACCTCGACCTTTGCTTCCATCCCTTGGGAGTTGACAGCCACCGACCACTCGAGTCTTCACCCTCGACCAGTACACCACCCAGTCATCACATTCACCACAGTTACCAGGCCGAACAATAGACCAATCATCAGATGATAATCTCGACCGCAGCTCTTTCGCTATTCCTTTCGCTCTCACTTCTTCCGATCTCTTCTGCTTTCTACCTCCCAGGTACGCCTTCCATCTTGAGCTAACTGTCATCGATCGTCCCATAGTATCAATCATATCCAATCTCACCTTGAACTATCTTCTCCCCGATCGACTCATCAGGCACTGCCCCTCATGACTACAAACCAGGCGATCAGGTCCGTGTCACGATCCAGAGGTCTTCCGCCTCAAAGGGAAACACTTCTCACATCATCTTTGCATTCCGCTACAGGTGGAGATGCTCGTCAACTCGCTATCTCCTATGCTCAACACGAAGCTCGTCAGTCGGTCTGCTTCTTCCCTCTTCTGACGTACCGGCATATCTGACGATCAGCACTTCGCTCAAATTGACTTGATAATCCAGAGATCTATGATCAGCTGTCAGTCCCATTCTTCCGGGCAAGAAGAGAGAAACAACGCCCTCCTCATTTTCGGCAGTCAAGTATCTACCGAGCTAACATCTATCGTCATCGACCTGCCCCACTCGCTGCAGATGACTTCTACGATCCAAGGTTCCACTTCTGTGAGCCCACAGGTGGACCTCAGAAGGTCTCCGAGTCACTGGGAAGCATACTCTTTGGAGATAGAATCTTTACTTCTGCTTTCGACGTGAGTCTAGCCCGATCGACCATGTTGCGTTTGACGCGTCGAGGTGCTGACTCGGAACGCCATTTTCTTTTCGAAACCTCAGATCAAAATGCTGGAGAAGTACGTGGAGCTCTATCGGTCGGTCGTTTGTCGAGACGTGCTGCTGACTTGCGGTCTAACTCTACAGTTCCACGTGCCAGTCTCTGTGCGCATCCACGGTCCCAGCCACCGATGCCGTCTTTATCAACCAACTCATCAAGGAAGATTACGGTTACAACTTCATCTCGGATCGACTGCCCAGCGCTGAGATCAAGGTGAGGAATTGCTTTCCGCTTCACTCCTCCAACGTCCGAGCTGAACATTTCATGTCACCGATCCACATGCATAGCTCGATGAGAGGAGTGGGGAGAGGTTCTATGACGTTGGAGGAGTCAACTTAGGAGATGACGAGACGGATCCAGAGACACCGAGGTTGAACAACCATTTCGATGTGAGTCTGGACTTGCATGCTCACGTCATCCTTCTCCGTATCAGCTGGACGACCTGACGGGTAGTGGATGAACACGATGATGGTGTAGATCTTTATGCAATATCACTCTCGAGATGGCGTCAACTACCGTGTCGTTGGGCTTCTCGTTTATCCTAACTCGTACGCACACTTGCTTTTCCCGTCCCCTCAACTCCTATCAATTCTGATTGAACGGATCATATCTTTCGCGTCACTGTCACTCAAACCATAGGAAAGCGTCTTCCGACTGTTCCGCCTCGGCCCCTCCGATGATCCTCTCCGAGACGACAGAGAACACAGTCCAGTATACGTACTCGGTATATTTCACTCAGTCTGACGTTCCTTGGGGACTTCGATGGGACAATTACTTGCACGGTTGGTCTGGGTCCACAGCTTAAACATGCAGGCTCAAGTGCTGATCCAGGTCGGATGTTTCTCACTCGTCAGTCTTTGACCCCAAGATCCATTGGTTCTCACTCGTCAACTCGCTCGTCATTGTCATTTTCCTCTGTGTCATGACTTCAATGGTCCTTCTCCGAACTGTCAACAAGGATATCTCTCGTTATAATGCTGCAATCGATCTCTCTGTTCGTCGCCCGTTCTGAATCGTACCGGTCGAAGTCTCGAACAGAGTCCTGCCTAACGCTCGGCTCGACTTCCCCTGTCGCGTCGCTTATGACAGGAAGAAGTCCAGGAAGATTGGGGATGGAAGCTCGTCCATGCCGACGTTTTCAGGAGTCCGGCTCAGCCACTCGTACTCTCGACCATGGTCGGTACGGGTGCTCAACTTTGTGCCATGGTCACCGTCACGCTTGGTGAGCCTCCGAATCATACAAATAACCGAACGTCGCTCAACTATTGAGAATAAATTGCATCACTTCCAGTTTTTGCCCTTCTTGGCTTCCTCTCGCCCTCAAATCGAGGATCCCTAGCCACTGTCCTGCTCATCTTCTGGACCTTCTTCGGATCTGTCGCTGGATACGTGGCCGCTCGAGTCTATTCAAGCCTGGACGGTAAAGATTTCAGAAAGCTAGGCTTTGCTGTCTCCACCATCTTCCCAACGTAAGTTCATGCTGGCCCTCGATGGCCATGGGTCTTGACTGACGATATACTATTGCACGCAGCATCGTATTCGTCGTCATATTCTTACTCGATCTCCTACTGGTCGGGGCAGGCGCTTCTGGAGCTGTCCCGTTTGGTGCGTCCATTCCAACCCGTCTGCTCCAGTCCGAAGAACGTTTTTGGCTGGAAACTTACTAATCAATCTCGTGTCACGACCGTCAGGCACGATCCTCGCCGTCATCGCACTTTGGTTCCTCATCTCCGTCCCACTTACTGTCGCTGGAGTCTACTTTGGCATTAAGCATGGGAAGTTTGAACACCCGACTCGAGTCAACCAGATCCCTAGACAGATTCCTCCTACTCCGACGTACCTCAAGCGATTCGTTCGTCTTCCAAATCTACGCTGTTCCGATCATCCATCCTCGGGTTCAATCATTGGACTCACAATGATTTTTTCTTCTTTTTCTTTACTTCTGAATCCTTCCACTCCCGTCATCATTCTAGCCGGCCATGGCCCTCGCCGGGTTACTTCCTTGGGCGGCCGCTTTTGTCGAACTCTTCTTTGTCCTCTCCAGTCTCTTCGGATCCAAAGCATGTCCGTGCCGACTCGAAGCCTAAACTTACCCAGCTACCTCTGATCGCTGACTATCCGTTGTCTGACATCTTTCCAGACTACGCTTTTGGGTTCTTGTTCCTGACTTTCTGCATCGTCATCCTCACGACGGCTACAGTCACCGTTTTATTCACTTGTTCGTCTCGAATGCTTCCCTTCTTAAAAAGAAGAAACACACTCGACACGATACGAATCACGAGCTGAAATCCAAACAAACGAATTCCTTTTCGGGTGCCACACAATCAAAACCCCCCCTTGGATAGACTTTACGCTGTGCGCAGAGGAATATCGATGGCACTGGAGATCATTCACCACAGGTGGAGGATCAGCCGTGTATCTTTTGGTTTACGGTCTCTGGTATTGGGCTTCTAGGCTCTCACTCGATAGCTTCTCCAGTGTCGTCCTTTACATCGGATACCTGTCAGTTCCTCCCTCTCCCCCCCCCCCCCCCCCCCCCCCCCCCTTTCCCAAACTCACAGTGGCTCCAATTCATCCTTCACTCTCTCATCTCCCAACACACCAAACCTACCCCCCCCTCCCTCCTCTCCCTTCCTTTCTGCGACCTCCAACAGGGCAACGCTCTCATCGTCAGACAATGTCCAAGCTGAACATAATCCTATCTTGCACTCTCTGATCCATGTAACGATAACAAAAAAAAAAAAGACTGCTTCTCGTCTTGGTCAATTTCCTCATGACTGGTTCGATTGGGTTCATTGCGTCCTACTTTGCCATCAGACGGTTGTACGGTGCGTCGGGTTTTTTTTTTTTTTTTTTTTTTTCTTGATCGTTCTCTTCCTTGCTTGGCGGCAAAGGGGACGAAAAAAAAAGGAGAAAAAAAAAGGAAGGAAGGAAGGAAGGAAAAGACAAGAGGGAAAGAGGAAACGAAGAAGAAGTTTTGGGGCTCATTTTTTTTTTTCTCTTATTCTTCTTGTTCTTCTTCTGAGACAGCCGCGATCAGGATCGATTAAGAAGGAAGCAGGCGGGCCAGAATAGAGAGAGAGAGAGAGAGAAGGTCAAGGAGAGGGAGGGGGGGGGGGGCAGAATAATGAAGAAGGGAAAAAGAAAAGGCAATGATACATGGATGGACGTTGTTAGGAGAGAGAGAGAGAGAGAGAAAGAGAGCAACATTCGGAGGCGATTGTAATTTGCCTCGCTTGGCTTTGGTTTGATCAAGATCGAACGATGGGTATGAAGAAAGAAAACCCCATCTCCCGCCCCTCGTCCCCTCCCCCTCCTCGTCTCTTCTCCCGTTCCATCACAATCTCAGTACCCGAACCTCAGCTGCTCCCGACTGAACACCGGTGGTTTCCATTCAAGCTTTTCGGGTGCGATTCGACGACGTTCCTTCTTCTTGGCCTTGTTGTATTGCTCGAGGACACCATCAGTGAGGCAGATGACGTGTTGAGTTTTGTAGTATCGCAGCATAGAGAGAGCTTGACAGCTGGGGAGAGATCGTGAGAGGGAGACAAGGAAACAGAAACAGAAATAAACGCCAAGACGATGAGTCAGTTGCAGCGCAATACAAGGTCTCCCGTGATCTCTTTCCTTCTCAACCTCTCAGAAGAGCATACTAATAGGAAGGAAGAAAGAAAGAAAGAAAAGAAGAGGAGGAAAAGGAGAAGAAAAGAAAAGAAAAGCAAAGAAAGGAAACTCACGTATGCATGACATCAGCGTGGGTGAAAGCTGTCTTTTGAGCAATCTCATCGATACTGATCTCATCTTGGGTCGTCAACAAGAGTTCGACGATGGTCTCCGCCCAGAACGCTCGATAACTCAAGAGACCGAGATCCGACAACGGTTTCTCCGGACTCCCGAGTTTACCTTCCCTCTTTGAGAGTTCGTAGCTGAATTCGATGAGGAGTTTACCGAAACCGTGTCTTTGGTGTTGAGGGAGGGTCAGGATGCAGGCGACGTTGTATCCTTCGGATGATTCCTTCTCCTTTGAGAAGTATCCGATGAGATGACAACCGTATTCGTCCCTGACGGCCATGCAGTAGTAGAGGAAAGGGTCGACATCAAAGTAGAGGGTTTTGTGGTCGAGGAAACACTTTGAGAGTAGGCAGAGGTTTCGACACCAAGTTTTTTGTCTTCTTCCGTCGATCTCGTAGAAGGAGATGTCTTCGTGTCGATAGATTTCGTTGCCCGGTGGGTGGAAGAGGTTACATTTCGTTCGATGTCGAGAGAGCATCATCGGTGAAGGGAAAAAGGAGAGGCACATCTCGCAGATGTAGATCATGGGGAGGTGGGCGTATTCAGCTGGATAAGGTGAGAAATACCAAGCTTCGACTTCGAATTTGCCGATTTGAAGTTTGTTGAGGTTTTTGACTCGAGAGATCTCCCCGTGAGCTTGGGTCATGGATCCAGAGGTTCGAAGGTTTTCGATCTCTTGCTCCTTGGAAAAGACGGGGGGAGCGGCTCGTGGATCAGAAGGTGCGGTGAGAGAGGTGGATGAAGAAGGCGTTTCGGATGGATCCGTCGGATGGATTAGGGGATGTGACGAGGATGATGGTGATGCTGGTTCCTGATCTTCTTCATCTTCGTCGACGAGAGAGGATGCAGAAGGATCGGTCGTTGATTTGGAGGTAGAAGAAGAAGATGCAGCGACACCTCCCTTGCTCTTTCTCTTTTGAGCCGAAGCGTTGGATTTCGAGAGCTTCGAGACGTTGCCCGCTGATTTTGTCGTCGCTTTTTTGAGCAGACTCGTCGATCCAGATCCCGTTCTCGAAGGACTAGATGGCCTCGAGGGGGAAGCGGATGGTGAATCTGTGGCTGCCGTCGTGGATCCTCTTGATCGACTCGATGATCCACCCCCCGTCTTCGCCGTCCCGGACCCAGGCGGAAGGGGCCAATCCATCTCCCTCGTCATGATGAGCCTCGTGTTGGGAATCCATTCGTCGAGCCGCTTGTTGAATTCGACGTAGTGGACGTAGTACTCTCGTTTCGGTTCCTCGTTTGGCGTCGTGCTGGGTGCTATCGGATCGGGAACGGGAGGTCGAACGCCGTAGATGGATTTTTTGATGTCCCTGATAGAAAGAATCTCGGCTTTACGTTGTTCAGATTGACCTGATGCAGTCGGCTTTTGGACAAAGAGCTTGCAGCCGACGACGATATTCTGAGGCGAAGCGAACCGGTAAAGGGCATGAAGTCCAATGACGGTGAGGATGAGTCGTGCGAGGTCGGTACTACGGAGGGATGATGAGGTCATGTCGAACCGACGAGCAGATGGGCTGGATGACTGACCTCTAGAGCATAAGACCCTCCAGGCGCAGCGGGTTGGGCAGCATCGGCATCAAACCTGGGTGTCGAGGGTGTCGAGGGCGCCATTTTTCAAAGTCGTTGATTGGAAGGTCGGAGAGAGAGAGAGAGAGGGAGAGAGGGAGAGAGGGAGAGAGAGGGAAAGAAAGAGAGAGAGTGTGAGATAATACGAGGACGAAGTAAAGGGCAGTAGGTGTCGAGAGTGGTGGAGGGATGACAGTCGAGGGACACGATCCTGCTTCGTCGTCGGATTTGGGAAGAGCCGGTGATATATTGGGTTGAACGGCAGGCTTGTGTGGAGGCTACAAGAGATTTGAGGGGATCAGCTTGGTTAAGGAACATGATGAATGAATGTATGCCTCCCTCTTTGACCACGACGCGAGCCGAATCCTCCTACGGCCAACATCCTCAACCGCTTCACCAGATCATCATGAAGCTATCTCCAGCAACCATCTCGAGACTCTCAACCTCGCTATCCAGATCCTTTGCCACCACCACCACCAAACCCAAGCAGACTCCACCTCCCATCCCACACACCAACACCAAGCCGACATCGACATTTTCCGATTCAACCCCACCTTCCACCTCAGCACCAACCGCACCGGTCCTTGACAACTTCCCAGCTCCATCACAATCCAACAACAAAACAACTCATTTCGGATTCAAGACCGTACCGGAGGCTGACAAGGAATCCCTCGGTGCGTCGAGTCGATTGACCCAAGGCTCTCTATTCCCCCGTATGCTCATGTCCTTCGATCGATGGCTTCACAGTCCGAGGTGTCTTCTCCTCTGTTGCGTCGTCCTACGATGTCATGAACGATGCCATGTCCCTCGGGATCCATCGGCTTTGGAAAGACTCGCTCATTTCCACCCTAGATCCTGGAGGTCGAGGTCGTGAAGGTTGGAATTGTCTCGACGTTGCTGGAGGAACGGGTGACATTGCCATGAGAATCCTCGATCATGCTAGAGAGAAGCATGCAGACAGGGACATCAAGGTCAACGTCCTCGACATCAACAAAGAAATGCTCGGAGAGGGCGAGAAAAGGTTTAGGAAGACCATGTATTATGGAGGTTCGTCCGACTCTGGTCCTTCTGATCATGCATCATGTCGAATCAGTATGCTCATTCATATCCGTTTCATCCCTTCGCAACCACATAGGTCCTCAGGTCTCGTTCACTCACGGAAACGCTCAGTCTCTTCCATCTTCCATCCCCTCGTCTTCCGTTGATCTTTACACCATCGCCTTTGGTATCCGAAATTGTACCGACATTCCCGCCGTCCTGCGTGAGGCTTATCGGGTCTTGAAGCCAGGAGGCGTTTTTGCCTGCATGGAGTTTGGCAAAGTCACCAACCCATTGTTCGCTGGGTTCGTTTTCAAGTTTTGATCCTGCTCGTCGCTTGCTCAACCCTCTCAACCCTCTGTCCAAGGATTCGCACTGATTTTCGGGATCTGTAACAACAGCATCTATCGACAGTACTCGTTCTCTATGATCCCTTTGCTCGGTCAGATCCTTGCTTCGGATCGAGATTCATACCAGTACCTTATCGAGTCGATAGAGCGATTCCCTTCGCAGCCTGACTTTGCTCAGATGTAAGTTAGACGGTATCCTCCCCCTCGATCTACACGTCGGATAATTGATGTACGTGTTCCTTGTCGGGGTTTGTACGTGCTTCTTTCCAGGATTCGGGAGGCTGGGTTCCAGACGGGCGAATTGAGGGAAGGGGAGGGAGGAGCTTGGACGGACTACACTGGAGGTATCACCGCCGTCCACAAGGGTGTCAAGGTCTAGAAGAAGATGGTATGAAACAAAGTCATCTGTCGTGGGGTTTTGAGCCAACGAAGATGCGTTGCATGGTGTGATGTGAGGATGCAAATCGCGAGTCCGCCATGGAAAAAGACATGCAATTGGAAACACTAGTGATGATGAGTATTACACTCATTCAGCTACTTTATCGTCTGGCGGTAGAGAAAAGAGTGCACCGATGAGTATGATGCATACTAGCTATATAGCTAGCTGACCTGCGGCGCCGCTGTCTCCAACGCCTACGTCCGGGGAAGCACGACACGCGTGGACAGGGGACAGCTCTGCTTCAGGACTGAATCACGAACAGATATCAATACGAGACCACCAATCCGAGGCTGGACAGAAATACATAAGGGTATAGGCATCATGGGCAGAGAGAGAGATATGTTGGAGCAGAGTCGTCTCGCGGCCGGGACCACCTGAAGCGCGGTTACGAACATCTTGGAGGAGCACGAGACTGAGATCCTCCTCCCAGTCTCACTATGTAACACCTCCCCCGTTCCCTTGCACATCCTATACCTCCACCTCCGTGCCACCTTCCGCCTCCCTCTCCAACCTCTCGTTTTATTGCGATGTTTCACTCTCGAAATTCTCACTTCCAGGACAAGGAGAACCTCATCGGGGCGAACCACCTCTCCCTACACAGGACTCCTGCTCGCGGACTTGGCGGTTTCTCTTCTCAAGGCTTCAAGACGGTCGGGAAGCCGACTGGAATCGATTTCAAGAGCGGGCCTAGCGGTGCTGATGTCGGCAAGCTGACCATGACCACTAGGACAGGCAAAGGAGGAGAAAAGCAAGCAAAGGGGGGAGGACAAGGTGGTGAATTCATAGGTCAGTTTGTTTCTCAACCTCCTCAGTCAGAGACCCTCGTGCACCACAAGCCTATCCTGCAAGCACGCAGGAGTACATGCTATACTCTCCATCCAAGGGTCAGAATGCGTCAAGCCAGATCATCCTCATCGCGCCCCTTGCTTTGTCCCGTTGTTCCCCTCCGACGATGCCGTACCTCTCATCCGCGTGCTCACTTGCGTATGCGTTCTTGCAGAGCCCAAGCGACTCTTTGGAACGACCAAGACCAACTCCAGCACGCCTTTCGTTCAACCTTCCAAATCGCTGTCCTTTTCGACGAACTCGAAACCCGTCGTCACCAAGTCGACTTCATCGAATTCCTTGCTCTCGACATCCAATACCCACGTCCCTGCAGGACCAACATTCTCTCAATCCCATCTCAAGACCCCTGCTCGACCAGCAACCAGCCAAAAGTCAAACAACGCGACACCGCTCCCGTCGGTCGGTCGGACGCGTCGAAGGAGCATGAAGATGCACAGTACACCCATTGGCCAAAGCGTCAAGGACGTCACCTTTTCGACACCAGAGGGCAGAGATATGGTTCGGGACTTGAGCTTTGAGCTCGACGATGGCGAGGTTCTCGGCCTTGGTGGTGTGACAGAGGAGGCTGAAGTCGAGGCTGAAGAAAGCGAGGATGATGAGATTGAGTACATGCCTCCAACCGCTATTAGTCAGTCCTTTCCTCGAACATTTCGTAGGAAAGACCGATCGTTAACTGTGGGATGCGCCGTACTCATCTCTCTTCAGTCGAGTGCTTCCAGCTTCCGTACGACACAATCGAAACAAAGACGCTTGCTTCTCGACTACGTCAGGTCCCAATCATCCTGCCGTTGTATGACGAGACGGAGGAATTTCCGGTTCCCGAGATTGTGGTTGATCTCAAGGATAGCGGTTGGTCAGGCTATGACGTTTCAGTTGTTGACATCGGTAAGGAACCGTGATCATGACCGCTTCTGCCTGCATCGACGAATCATCTCACTAAACCCGCTCCGACCAAACCTTCCGCCTGGTATGCCTTTTTTAGAATCAGACGATGAATATGGACTCGAGCTTCGCTCACGAGTCTTGGTGCCTCCTTGTGTTGTGCCACAATCCACTTTCACCAAGTCTTCAGCGAACGTAACCACTACGTCTTCTACTTTTCCGCGACGCACAGCGCCATCCTCCTCCCTGGTCTCGACTCAGAAGCCAATCGTCACCCCCGCATCCTCCGCCCGTCGACCGACATCAGCTCGCAGCAGTGTCCTTTCCAGCACTACATCTCGATCCACAACCGTCACTTCTTCGACGCTGCGACCGGGCACTCGTCCCCTTACTTCTGTATCATCCGCACCACCATCAACCTTCAAGACGGGATCCAAACCCTCCGCGCCGACTCTTTCTTCCGCCGCTCGTCGACCACTCGTCACTTCCAGCGCGGGACACCGAGTCCGAGCCCCCATTCCCAGCTCGTTGACCTCGTCTAGCCGTACTCGCCCTTCAACCGCCAACGCTCCAGCTCAACACGTACCAACAGCGGAAGTGACAAAGACACTCAAGGAAGAACATGCTATGCTGACGGCTCTCCAAACCCTCGAGCTAAGCGCTCTACGATCTGATGAGGGGATGTTTGAGATCCCAGTTTGATGCATGGCTCGGTCGAATTCCCATTCTCTCCTTACCCAAGCCGAGTGAAATTGCATCGTCTGCCTTCGGTTCCCACATCTGGGGTCGGCTTCCCCCCCTTTTTTTCTGCTCGTTTTTCCGCTCCTTCGTACTTAATCGGTCATTTCCAATTCCAAGAGCTGGTTCTCATGTTGTGCAGAAGTATCCAAGATCCATTCGTTCCATTCAACATATTACGCATCCACACGCCACTCGTCCCCGCAACATCCCCATGCCATCGTCCGGACCTTTCCTCTCCTCGTGTATCCTCATCATGAATTACATACACACACTCTCTCCCTCTTGTCCCATTCTCGATCGACTCTTTTTGTCTTTTCTTTCTCTCACGCCATCAAGCGTGGCTTTTTGGACAAACGATGAAACGCACCCGATGAACGGTCGATCTTCCGCCTTTGTTTCGGTCGTTCGTTCGAATTGACATACTGCGAAGATGGAAGACCAGAAGAAAATACGCCTTCCCCCCCGCAATAGCCATGCATCATCATCGTTTACATAGCGAGAACTTGGAATCTCCAAACCTCCTCTTCCATATCGAAAGTAGTGGCGATGATCCTCTCGTCGTCTAACATGACGCCATCCGTCGCTTTCCCACCAACATCCTCGAACACCAATCCAATCTTGAACGGAAGTTCAGTCACGACGTCGTTCAGAAAGATCTTCCCTTTGGAGATGATGGTCGTTCGTTCTCCTTGATTCATGGCGATGGTGGCGTCCTCGTCGTCTTCGTTGAGGTTGTTGTCGTTGGTAACTTTTTGATCCATCTTGTCACCACCACCACCACCACCACCTTTCTTCTCTTCTCGCTGATCGAGATCTTCTCCTTGGATCTTGGTCGTCGTGATCGATTTGTCAAACACCATCGATTTCCTTCTTCGTCTAGCCTGATTGATTCTCCAACCTACCTCGATCCCTTCTTCATCATCATCATCATCATCAATTTTCCTCTCCCTCATTCCTTCCTCCAACCCATCATCTTTCGCCTTCTTGAACTTTTGCCTCAAGCACTTTGAAGCCTCAACTGATAGGAGAGATCGATTAGGTCCCTGACCCTCCTCTTCCTCATCTTCGTCGTCACCTAAATCCCTCAACGAAAGACGATAACGAACGACCTCGTCCGATGACCAATCGTGCTTCGAGATTGGAGGTGAAGGGTTGATGTGAGGATTGAAATCAAAAAGGAAGATAGGATAGGTTGATGATGATGATGAAAGATGATGATCGTTGATGATGTCGTTGAGAGGTCGAGCGTGAAAGATTGATCGAGTTCCGCTAGTGTGGGTTACCCTAAGGAAGAGGGTGAGAGAGAGAAGAGGAAGAAGAAGGAAACAACAAGGATAAAAGTCGAGGTGAGTCGCTTTTTTTTTTTTTTTTTTTTGAAGGAAAGGGAAGGGGGGGGGGGGGGGGGAGGGAACACAAAGCGAGGATCAAAGAGGCAGAGAGAAACGACTGACTCACCACTGTCGTTCATGTCTAGGATCGACGGCGAAGATTCTAGATCCTTTTTCCCCCCAATCCTCCCATTGATAAATCTTCTCTTTCGCCACCAACCCTCTTCTTTCTTCTTCTCCGTCTTTCTTCTTCTCCTCCACCTCCTGCTCCTTCGGGACCAGTCGAGCAGATCGATTGATATCGTTCTTCTCCAAAGCATCGAAAAAGACACTCTTGTCGATGAACATGTGAAGACTAGCTTCTTCTCCAATCGTCAATCCCAAACTGATGACGCCAACTCTATGATTCCTGACAAAAGGTCTCGATCTGATCGAGCCATCTCCCAAGCAAACGGAAGCGTAGGATGATGAAGGTGGATCGGGTCGAATCTCGACTGACAACCTAGCTACTTGAGAAGCTTCGTCCGTTAGTGTTGGAAGATGATGACGAGAGATGAGAATAGGATGTTCGAGGATCGGTAAGATGGGGATCTGATACGTGTAGAGGACGGTACATGGAGGAGAGAAGGAGGATCCGACGAGGATAAAGGCGTCGGGTGTTAGGAGGGTAAAGGAGGGATCGTGCATGGATGGTGGGATATTCAACTATTGAGTCGATGATAGTTTTTGGTGAGTGTTGTTGTTGTCAGGATTGTTGTTCAGTACGTTTAAAGTCAGATCAAAAGAGAAAGAAGGGAGGAAAAAGGAAAGAAAACAAAGGTCCTTACGATAGCTCGAACTTCACCCTTCTTCCAATCGTGAATGAGGATCCATTCACTGTCCTCGTCTGATTCTACATCCATGTCCGTGATCAAGATTCCGACGGTTTCCTCCATGATCTGTAAAGTCATTCTTCCAGGTACCCTCGATGGGATCTCATGCTCCCAACTTGGAATATCTTCCCTAACCTTCCCTTGCATATCGCAAAAATGAAGCTTGTAGATATACTCATCATTCAAGTCACCATTGACATTGCCGTTGCCATTGATGTTGTTGGTGGCAGTGGTAGTGGAGACGATGGGATGATTCCCAGTCATGTGAGCTGAGAGATTGATGGAAGTAGAGGGGGACAAGATCTTTTCCCTAGTGAGGAGGACGATGAGGTTTTGAGTTGGATCGAGAGCGATATCAAGATAAGGACCTAGTTTGAAATCGAGTGTGATCTTTGGGATCGGCGTCGGGTTCGATTTTGAAGGTAAGTTGTGAAGTTCCAGACCGCTACATCGACCTCCTTCAGGTGGATTTTCTTCTTGGTCGTCCGTGTTGATCTTGTTGCAACCTCGGACAAAGATGCCAGATTGTAGTTCATAGATGTTACTGATTGGTGGAGAAGAAATGAGAACTACTTTAGTCATATGTTGGTATCGAGTACGTCGGATGGAAGGGGGAGGGGGAGTTTCTGTTCACCAATCTTCGTCCACAGTCAACAAGAATTCATGTCCTCTTGATCCAGCACTATTCCAAGACTCCTCCATTTCCTTCAACCGATTCAACTTTGCACCGACTCTAAGACCCAACTCGACTCGCTGACGATTCGGACCCAGATCATTGGTGGTGATTGAGGTTGTCGGCTCAATGGAACGAACGTCTTTGCTGATTTCGAAGCAATCGACCGTACCTGTTCGATCGAGGTAGATGATATACTGAAGCAGAGGATGGTTCGTGATGAGAGTGTGGAAGTGATGATGGAGTGATTGTAGGACTCGAAGGGTAGTTGGATCGAGGAGGGAGAGGATCTAACATTTTTGATCTGGTGTAAGCTCGTTAGGGGTTTGCGGGATGGGATGGGTTGGACTGACGTTGAGTTGAAGTTCAACGGGCAGGTTGAGGAAACGATTAGTACCAGATTCCATCGTGAGCGGTCGATGTAGGTTTGGAATTCAAGAAGCGAGAGCCTGAGCCACCATCCCCTCTCCAGCCAACCCTCCGACCGACATCCACCAACCGAACCCCATAGTCCCAAGGACACTCGACGTGCTCACCGATCCGATACCTCAATGGAACTGACACCCTCGCGGATTATATCCTTTCAATCCTATACATTCCCTATACCTATCCGACCAGTACGTACTTTTCTCGAACGAACAAATCACAGATCACAATACAGTTGGCTGAACGTCCAATTCCCGATATCACCACGAATCAATCAATCATGATAAAAAGATCTTCGTTATGCTCTCGATAAGTTTCAACTTGTTCCTCGCCATCCTCACGTTGGCTCCCATACCGCAAATCCCAATCAACGATAAAGTATATATGTTTATCAGAAGGGGAAGAAACTCGAACCGTCATTTGGTCCCTCCTCGGGTCTTTCGGATCAAAAGCTGACGGGGATTTATTCTTACTTTGACAGGTCCTTCACAGTTTAGGTGTGAGTTTCTTTGTTTCTTCTTCTTGTTTTCTTTTTTTTTTTTCGACCTCTTTTCAGGCAGAAGTTCTTCTATGGTCCCCGACATGTGGGATTCCGGTTATTTGCTTGTTTTGTTGACCTCGGTGATCTGTTATATATATATATCTGTTTTCACATCCATAAGAACGGGATCTCGAGCCTCTTGTTATATCCCGTCCTTGATCCTCCGTACGGAAAAAACCGACCTTCTTTGGTTCTTTTCTCTCTCTGCTTCAGAATTTATCGCTGGAACCCTGCAATCTTACCTTGATGATCGTTTTTCTTTTTCTTTTATTTGGCCATTCCCCCCGCCACCACCAAATCGATTCGTTCTAGACCAAACCCAACACCATCCTGGTTGAGACATGGACCTCTCATGCTGAGTGTATCCGTCTCAGGATTCGTCGTCGGGATTGGATCAGAATTCCTTCAAGGGATGACATCCTATCGAATGTTCGATTGGGGGGACATCATGGCAAACTTGAGTCTTCTCCCTCTTACGATAGGTTGGTCATGGTATTACTGGACACCAAAACATGGCTGTATGGAGGGGGAGGAGGGAGAAGGCTTGATCGGAAGAAGACAGAGAGAAGATGTATGAGACGTCGTCGGTTGAAAGTATCTGACAATTGGTCGAATGAGATTCTCGCCGTGATTTCATATATTATAAAGAATTCATTTCGAATCCACCCCCTCCTCTACGAAAGATACTGTAAAGAGATCCGAAATAACCAAAGATAAATTCATACGTAGGGGACCACACTTTCTCCTTCATCAAGTTCCATCGTCTCCTCCAATCCAATCATTTTCTTCCCATCCGCAGATCCTCGCTCTTTCTCCTCGTGAGATCCAAGCATGATGCCCAGGCCCATCAACTTTAGACCTTGATTCATCGTTCCAACCGAACCATCCAAGAAGGAACCTCGCTCTGCCCAATCTCTTTCCTCAGCCGAGCTAGGGGTCTCTGTGATTCGACCAGAGATACGTTCCTCTGTGACGGACTCGGGATGGTGACCAATGGAGAGGAGGTGAGCTCGTTCGTGCGCGAAGTAGTGACGACGAGTAGAAGCGAACACTGATAATGAAAGAAAGCATGGAAGAAGAAGAGAAAAAAGAAAGAAAAAAAAAGAGACGGAAGCAACTCCTCAGCGTGAGTGAATCAAAGAAAAATCTTTCCAATACCATTGACGAAGATATTATCACGAGGCCAAGAATGAAAAGGGGGGGGGGGGGAGATCACTGGACTCACAAGCAAAGGGTTCGTTGAGCTCGACAATTTGCTTGTTATCGTTGATGATGTACTTGATCTTTTGAGCCTCTTCTTTTCCCAGCTTCGAGTTGTAACGTTTCTACCAAGGGGAGGAGACAGGAAAAAGAGAAGAAAAGAGAAGAAGCCAACGGGTTTTATTCGTATCGTTTCAATTAGATTTTGGACCTCCCACGAATCATACGGCAAATTGACCCCTCATGTTCTTCTCTTACTTACCTTGTCTTCCTTGAGATTCCTGAGCTTGACGTTGAACAGGTTGATGACTGATTCAGCTGCCTTGAGGTTCTTTTGACAATCCTCCCATTGGGATTCAGGCCAAGCTTTGTAACGTTCCTCATTGGTATGGCCCCAAGTAGGCTCAGGGATGATTGGTTTGCACGTGACTGAGAGTTTCGGTAATGGCCAAGAGATGTTTTGGGGGAACGATACTGCACCCTCTCCGGAGGGAGTGTTGGGAGTGTTTGGAACGGAGCATTCGTCCGAGGAGGAGTAAAATGTTGATGTGGGGGAAGGCATAGAGCTGGAGAAGGACGAGAGGGTAGGAGATGGAGCGTGTGCTCTAGGAGGGAGTCGGATGTGAGGGAGGGAAAAGGATGGCATCGTTGCAAAGCCTAGAGAAGGACTGGAGGGGAATTGGGGTGGAATTCAAAGCCGGAGGTGAGAAAAGAGGTTGGATGAGAAGACCTGATGGAAGAGTGAATGATGCTAGACATTGACTTGAGTCAAAGACCACAAGAGGAGGGGTGGTTTGGAGGTGAAATCAAATGGCTTGCTGAACGAAACGTGATGATGACGGGGGGATCGTTGAGATCGAAGGCTTCAGCTCCTGTCACAAGAGATCAGGGACGGATGGGACATGGCGCGAGGATGAGATTTGGGTGGCTTGCAAGGTGTTAGCTGTAAGGATGGACCCTAATCGGTGTAGGCCCCTGAATTTGGATTGCTGGATTTTACCGGTCGATGGTCAGGTTTCGTGAGGGTTCGAGGCTCGTCGAACGTGGTCAGTAATGAGTCAGCACGACTCTTTAGATGTGGTCAGCGATGGGTCAGTGCGATTCGGTGAGACGATGGAAACGACGAGAGACACGACAAGGATGTTCTTGGGAGGAGGATTGAACGACGTCACTGGGCAGAACCTCACATGGGAACTCTCGCCTAATTGAGCATCCTCCTCTCGTCGATATCCCCCTCAGTCCTCGGCCTGCCCTACCCCCTCCCCTCCCTCCCTTTCCTCCCCGATAACAGGACCAGCCAGATATGCCCTCAGCTAGTTCCCCAACCGACCCTCACAGTCCCTCATCCCCCAGAGCATTCCTCAACATTCACCCTGGCTCTCACCCCTCAATCGGTCCAGGTTCTCCCGTCAATAGCACCCTCAGCAGGAGCTTCAACCCCCATGATCCTGATCAGAGGGAGAGACAGAGAGCTCAAGATCTCGATAGTGCGATGGCCATCTGTGCGTTCGTTTGCTACGACGCTCTCGCTCTTTCGTCTTCTGCCCACGACGTTTTCGTTCGCTTCGTTCGAGTTGACTGGCCAAGAACAGAACAGCTGACAGAGATTCCCTTCCCTCTGGTACACGATGCCTTTTTGGTTATTCATCTGCCTTCTTTCCCCCAGCTCGAGCCAGATCCAACTCAGTCGCCGGAGCCCATCCCTCCTTCTCTACCTCTCCAGTACTTCACACCTCGAGGTCCGACTCGAATCCCCCTCCACTCAATTCTCACAACTCTGACTCGTCGGGTCACCAAAACTCCCATCATCGTTCTGGCTCACGCCGACATGGTGCCGCCTCCATGCCTGACGACAACTTTCCAAGGCTGTCTGACGCCGAGGAAGCTGAAATGTCTCGAGCCAGAGGTCATGTCTCTCACATCTCCGAGGATGTTATCCTCGAAGGCCTCACGGACGAGCCTGAACCCATCGTTCTCGACTTCGGAGGAGGCGAAGATAGCAGGAGGGCGAGCATGCATAGCGACGACGGCGAGGCAGAGCAGGCTCGGAGACGCATGAGCGGTGGCCAAACTGACGACCACTCGCCGAGGATGGACGATGACAACAGGTCGATCGGCGCTAGCACGGCAGCAGGCATGATGGGCATCGGAGGAGGTATGATGGGGATGACTGGAATGAACGGCGGATTCGTCGGTCGAAACATCTTCAATTACTCCGAGATGGAGACTTGGGCCGACAAGGAGAAGGCTGCCCTTGGCCAATCGGCCAACTCGGCTTCGCGAGCTCAGGGTCCCATGGGCGAGTCGAGAGGGGACGCAAGCGGCGATCATTCGGGCGGAGCGTCTTACGAGCAGGCGAGTCTCCTCGGAGGTGAGGTTGAGGAGGCAAAGGACGATGACCACCTCCACCAAGGAGGAAACCGATCTCACCGAGGTAGTCACAGCACTGAATCGAATCATCCTTCAGAGGAAAATCACTTTGTTCGACGTCGTCACCGAAAGCTTTCCCAGTCCAATCCTTCACCTTACGCCCGTCGACAAGGCAAGCTCGCTCTTTTCGAGGGCTCCAACCCAGGCAACGTTGCCAACGGCCACTCTCCTCTCGGTGGCTCGTCGATTCTCGGCCCTTCGTCAACGGGCGGAAAGGCACCAACACCCACAGCTCCTCTTCTACCCTCTTCGTCTCGAGACTCGCAGCAGTCCCAACGGAAGAACAACTACTCGACTTTCCCATCTGACGACCATCCAGCGTCTTCCGCTCCACCTCCGCCACCCCTTGCAGACCGACCTTACCGATTCTCGTTTTACTCCAACGCGCTGCCTGCGACGATCCACGCTCGATCTCTCTCTGAACTTCCCGCGGAGGGTCAATCGTTCGAGGACCTCTTCACTGGAAGGAACACCAACGCTGACACAGAAAGTGTGAGGAACGTCAACGGTGCAGATTGGTCCACGAGCGGAACGGCGACGCCCATCAACTCCGAGACGGGTGGGCCTTATGCCGCTGGACCAGTCCCGACTGGAGTCGGCGCGAGAAATCAGAGCCTTCTTAGCAAAGCGGTCGGCAACGGTCGAGCCGCACTTAACGCTAGCCAAACAGGAGGTGGAGATGGTGGAGGCGCTATGGTTAGAGCAGACGACCCGGAGAGTAGCACCTGGTGGCTGGATGTCCTGTGTCCGACTGATGAGGAGATGAGAATGCTTTCCAAGGTTCGCAATGGAAACTTCCCTAGCCTGAACCTCGATCAGTCACTGACTTGGTAACTCAACCCCCTCCCTCGCCGTCGATCTGCCCTCACTCGACTATCTTCTAGGTCTTTGGAATTCATCCTCTCACAACTGAGGATATCCAGATGGAGGAGACTCGAGAAAAGATCGAGCTATTCAGAAATTACTACCTCGTCTGCTTCAGATCGTTCGATCAGGACCCCTACTCTCAAACTCATCTCGAGCCACTTAACATGTACATTATCGTCTTCCGAGAAGGCACTCTTTCAGTTCGTTGTATTTCTTCACCTCCTTCACCCCACCGGCGTAGTATGTTTTTCTTTTTTTCCCCTCTTCTGTGCGACCTAACAAGTCGCTCGATTTCTTTGTAGTTCCACTTCCGAGGTACCCCTCATCCTCAGAACGTCCGTCGTCGAATCAAACAGCTCAAGGACTACATCTCAGTCACTTCGGACTGGATTTCATATGCCTTGATCGACGACATTACCGACGCTTTCGGTCCGCTGATTCAGAGTATCGAGTATGAAGTCGATAGTATCGACGAGCTGGTGTAAGTCATCTTCCCCTCCCCTCCCCTCCCCTAAGATCTACATTCATCTCGCCACCATGGTCTAAATCCGAAACTGAAACTTGACATCAAACAACGATGATTCTCTCATTGTATCATCCAATTAGCTTGATCTTGAAGGAGGCCGAACAAAGCGACATGTTGAGGAGGTAAAGAAAAAATCTTCCTTTATCTCGCCAATCAACCTTGCTGAAGTTTGCCTTTTTTCTATTTTATTCTTTTGCTCTTTCTTCCAGGATCGGCACTTGCCGAAAGAAGGTCATGGGTCTGCTGCGATTGATGGGAAATAAAGCCGACGTCGTCAAAGGTCTCGCTAAGCGATGTAACGAAAACTGGAGCGTGGCTCCAAAATCGGACATCGTACGTGCCTCAAACTCGATTTCCCCTCCCCCCTCTCCCCACCATATCCTACCCGAGTTTGGGAAAACTCGGAGTTCAATACTAATGGGAGTCTCGTTTTCTCGATGTGCTTTTGTTCTTCTCCTCTTTTTTCGTCCTTCACCCTCGATGTCATCACACATATCAGGGTCTCTATCTCTCTGATATCCAAGTCAGTTCGATTACCTCTTCCCGCTCGATCTCAAGACGTCCCGAGACTCAGACGCGATTGGTCACTGATATCACCCTTATCTCCCTCCCTCTCTCTATCTAGGATCATCTCATCACCATGACCCAGAACTTGAACCACTACGAAAAAATCCTGTCAAGGTCTCACTCCAATTACCTCGCCCAAATCTCAATTGACATGACGACGGCGAACAACGAGACAAATGATGTCCTCAGTCGAATGACGGCCCTCGGTACAATTCTCATGTGCGTTTTTATCTTCTCTCTTTTTTCCCTTTGAGGATGCTTCGCGGATGGTTCGGGTTCCAGAAGTAAGTAGATAGACATGAGCTGATTTTTTTTCTTTTTTTTTCTTTTCGCATCGTTCAAAATTCTGCCATCCATCGTTGATGATAGTCCCATGAATTTAGTCACCGGTCTCTGGGGAATGGTTCGTTCCTCCTGCCTCATTTTGCCTGCTCCTTCCCTGACTCGAGAGCAAGAGGAGAGAAGCTGATCATCTCTCATGAACGGTCACAACCTACATCCACCCTCTCTCCATCCTCCTTCCCAAACAGAACGTTTGGGTCCCAGGTCAGGGTATCGAGAACAACCTTGGCTGGTTCTTTGGAATCGTCGGTTGCCTCTTGGCGTTTGCCATCTTTGGTTCTTTCATCAGTTCGTTCTCACTCTCTTTGCCCCCCCCCCATCTCTGATTTCCCGCTTGTCCATCCAAACCCACCCTTCCCAAATGAACGAAGTCTCGTGAAATCTTACCGCGGATCGTTCTCTTCGGGCCTCTTTCACATTTTGCCACCCCCCCCCCCCCCCTCCTTCCCTCTTCCCCCTTCCCCCTCCCGTAGCTTTCCGAATGTTCAAGCTCTAAGTCGACCAAGATCGCGCTCTACGCGCACGCTTAAGGGGAGGGGGGCGCGGGGGTTTCTTGAATCCTTTTCTCCATCCATAGTGTCCCCCTTTCTACTGAATCTCTCACTATTCTCCTCCCCCCCCCCTCTCTCTCTCTCTATCTCACTCTTTCCGTTCTTTTGCTCGATGCTCGATCAATCCTTTCTTCTCTTCACTTCCCTCTTTCCTTGCATATTGTCTTCTCCATCAGTTTCGTCCTCTTGTTTGCTTTCCTTTTTTTTTTTCTCTCTCTTCCTTTTCTTCTTCTTTTTTTTTTTCTCATCGTGTTTTCCCTCTGTCTCTCTCTCTCTCTCCTCTTTCTCTCGTATAGTCTCCTTCTGAAATTTCCCCCGTCTTCCATCGTTCGTGTTCTTTTTTTTTTTCCTCTTTCTTTTGTAATGCTGAAAATATCTCTTTGTCCTCATCAGACTGCTCACTTGCTATCCCCAGCCTTGAGTCAACAGAAAAATAAAAACAGAAAAGAAAGAAAGGAAAAAAAGAGAGAACAACACTTGATATAGAGATGATTTCGAAAACGTTGTAGCAGGGGTCGGAGTTGTGACGATCGGAGTAAGTTAGATTGGGGCGGAACACAGAATGGAGACAAGAAAGACACGAGAGGAAGAAAGAAAATTTAAACAGGCACAAGAGGGAGAGAAAACAGGTGCGAGAGAATGGGGGGGGGGGGGGGGGGGGGGGAGGAGGAGATGAACATGTCAGGAGGTAAAAATGGAGAGGGGGGTTTGAAAAATGACAAAGGTTTCGTCAGGCTTTATAAGTGAATTGAAAGTGTTTCGAATCAAGGTGATGGGATTGAGTGCCGGAACAGAGGCTTGGATGACCGGCGCAGATACAAACAAGATGGATAGGGCGAAGATGCGATCGATGAGATGGAGATTACGTTTTATATATATAGAATTAGTTTCGCTTCTATCGAACTTGAGGTGGCATCAAATGAGGGGAAGGGATCGGTGGAGGTGGACCCGTAGGAGGAGCTTGAGGTTGAGGAGGATAAGGAGGTCCTTGAGGCGATGGTCGACGAGCTGGTGGTGGTGGTGTTTGGGATGGATACTGTTGAGGATAGTGTTGAGGTGGAGGAGGTTGCATCATCATGATCTGAGGTGGTGGTTGTTGGATGGCGACAGGAGCTCCATGTTCGACTTTGATCTGAAAGAGTCGAGCAATCTCAACTTCGAGTTTACGCTTCTCCTCGCGAACCTTAGATAAAGGGAAACGGAGATAAAAAAAAAAAGAGATAGAGAAATTGGGTTGTAAGTTACTATCTTACAAAAAAAAAGTAGAGTGTTCACTCTCGAACGGCGAAAACTCCTAAACGATTCATCTTCGTTCTTCTCGTCCTTTCTTCACTCACTTTCGAAAGCTCCTGTTGAGACCTAGCGACTTCCTGGCTGAGAACATTTTTGAACTCGCTAACATGACGTTCAATGTTGAGACTCGTCGCATTAGACATTGCATCTACGAATCGGATTCGTTCGCCTTGGACTTCATGTCGGATCTCGTTCTTGAGGTCTGGGGGATCGAGGATGGAGATGAGGAACGGTTAAGTAGGGACACGAGTTTACCGGGCGAGAACAGGGTATATAGAGAAAAGTTCGAGGAGACAAAAGACGGAGTGATGTAGAGACGAACCTGCAACGACTGCAGTCAGTAGGGTCTGGTTTTCTGCTCGAGTTCGCTCGACAAGAGCTAGAACGGAATCGACGGCTAGATAGAATGAACAAGACATAGAAGAGAGAAAAGAGGAAAATATACCAAGATGAGTCCCGCTGAGAGGTTGATTGATTGTATAAAGCGGCAGATGAACCCACAGTTGTTCTGCTGATTGAACCTTTGGCGATCTTGTTCCATACTCGCCAACACAGCTTCTAACTTCTGTTCCACGCCCATCGTATTCTCCATTGTTCTATTTCCCTCCTCACTACGGATACCTCTCTCTCTCATTTCACCAACGATCGCTCGTACCTGATCGAGCGTCCCAACGACGCCGAGAGGAGGTTCATTATCCCCCCCTTGTGGCGTCGAGGGAGGTGGGGGTGCGAGAAGATCTGTGAGATGGTCTACTTTGTTGGTGACGTCGTTGAGTGTCTTTTGAGAGGAGAGAGAGAAAGTTTCCATCCAGGAATTGAGTTCGTGTAGATCTGGAGAACAAGACGATCCAAGTAGGGAGACACAGGAAGAGGTCAGCACATCTTCTAGGGAAATCTCTTGAGAAGGGAAGATGTGACTGCGTGAAAAAGGCACGAGAGAGAATTGAGGACGAACATCGAGCAATCTCGGATGTTTGTTGAGACTGGGCAGTTCGATGAGATTGTTGTTCCTTGACGAGGTTAAGAAGTTCGATCAACTGGATTTGTGAGCCGCATCGAGTTTGAACGGGTCAGTCGGCAATTTTGAGCGTAGACAAGGAGAATATGTGCAAGCAAAGGCGACGCTTACCTCTGGCGGTGGTACTGGAGGACTGATCGACATGGGGGTCATGGCAGTCTACATAAGGTGAATCACATGGCCGATCGAATTAGTCAGGAATACAAGACGAACGATCACCAGACGAATGAGGACCCAAAGAGAAACCTACCACAGGCTTCTCCTGACCATCCGGAGCATCGACAAAGACGTCCTGCTCCGTCTTACCATCTTCGCTTCCCGCCCCATCTCCGGACGACAATCGGGCCATCTTATTTGAGGATGACCCTCCATCGATACTCTTGACCTCCTCTTCCACCGAGGCTTGGAGGACAAGTTTACTCATCATCTCGAGGACGTTGTCTAACTTTCCATTGACCTCTTTCAGCAACTGGTCCTTCTCTTCGTTCTGTTCGGCCACCTCGGTTAGTGTCGATTTATTCTCGTTGATAATGGATTCTTCCTTCGGTGGCGTCAACTCTCTCAATCGTAGGATGTCCGCCACCTCTCTGAGATCCAACCCCATGTCCTTCAGTCCTTGTTCAAACCGAACGAGTCGATCTGCATCGGATGATCGATCAGCCACGAGGAATGCGATTCCGTTCTGAAGGGCAGTGAGCTTGGAATCGATGAGATAACTTCCTGCTGTATCGATAGCGAGTCCCGGTTGATCGGTCGAAAAAACAATTTCTGCTTCGTCCGTACGCGCGAGCTGATTCGCTGGAGTGGTGTATTGCAATTCGGATAGTCGGAGAGGATCAGAGATAGTACGTGCAGGTGATCTATCGGTTTCTTGAGTGAGACTAGCGAGTTCCTCAATCGATGATGGAGCATGGTGGTTTCCGCCACCCTGGATTTGGGCGATCTGAGCCGCTCGTCGCTTGACCCAGGATATCTCGTCATCCCCATGCACTCGGCGTTGGACTTGTGAAGCTGAGCGAGATGGATTGAGGTCGGATGGATCGAACGAGGGTGCTTCGCTCGGTGGTGCAGCTTGTTCGACTGATTCGATAGAATTTGACCGAGGGACTGAATTGGTAGGATAGGGGTTCGGGTATTGACCAGTGATTGTCGAGAAGTCAGGTAAAGCGCTTGGATCTTCCATCCTCTCAGCCCTCTCTAGCCCAGAGCTGGGAGCCGCGTCACTTAAGGTTCTAGCCTCTTCAAGTCCACCGTAAGGGTTCGATGAGGTATCGAACAGAGTCCCAGCACCTCCAAACATCCTCTCAACGCTCAGTCGAAGATCGTCTTTTTCTCCGAGTTTGGGATGGGAAAGCCGAGGAGCGTGGTCGGCAGAAACCTGACGGAAATGGGTCGGTCGAAATCTATCTTCTGGGATTGAAGAGATCGGGAGAGGAGGTTGAGTCGAACTGGAAGGGAAAACTTCGTCGGGAAGAACGTAAGTTGATCGATGATGATCGTGATCTGAAGGAGGAAGTGACGACAGTGGACCAGAAGGAGGGGTGTGAAGGACTGAGTCTTGAGGAGAGTCTTCAATAGGCGCTTGATTCGTTGGGAGAGGAGACAAATGTTGCTGGCGTGGACGATCAGGACTGAAAAATGGTTGAGCTTGTGGTGGAGGTGGAGAGAGCGGATTCGAACTAAGAATTCCATCCCTGTAAGACCATTAAGAGCAGAGATGTCCAAGAAAAGTGACGGTTATTCATGCTGTCTATAGGTGACCGAGGAAAAGGCGAACAGGAGAAATTCCTCTTACCATATGGATGAGACCCATCCGAGTCTTTCGCCCACGCTTGTGACTCCGACGACGACACCTTCTTCTTCTTTCCTCGAAAACCCAAGTTCGAGATAATGGACTTCTCCAGCATCACCATCCTCATCCATTCCATCTTCTTCTAATGGACTTCCCCATCTCTCTAGTGCTTCTCTTTCCGGGACGGATCGAACGCTATCGCAACCGGAAAGGGAGATGACCCTCGTTGAGGATGAGGGTGAGTGCGCGGGAGGAGCCAGGAGGAGTTGACCTGGATGAAGTGTCGCCAGAGAGTGCGTCCAGGAAGGGTGGGTGGCAGTGGGCAACAGGTAATAGAGTGTAGATGAACGGAGTGGGATCTCAGGTGAGAGACCGTTAGAAGGATCGAGCTGAAAAGGATGTACGTTTCGAATGGGTTTTCACATCAGCTCGTCGAGGTCAGATCTTTCTCATTCCAGTCGAGCACATAGGACTCACAGATAGTGCCGGACGGCTTTCTGAATGACTACCCGGCAATCCATCTTGGATTTCTCCAGGTTTTTTCCTAACAACCGTCCGGCTCATATCAACCCAACCGCTCCCCTTCCCATGATCGATCTGGCCCATACCCTCAAATCCTCGGAACTTCTTCTCTAGGCTGCTGACGGCTGGCTTCCTGTCAGGTTGAGGGACCCAAGCTGGTTCCCCTTCGTCTTCCTCTCCAGAACAACTCCAATCACCTCTGCTCCCTTTTCGCTTCCTCCTGCCAAATTTCCCGACTAGCTTCTTAAACCCTTCTCGAAGAGGTGATTTCCCTGGACTTTTGCCTGGTCCGGTCGGACTTCGAGAGCTCGATCCATTGCCGTTGTTTGGATGGTAATTATCGGAGTGATGGAACGATGGTGAGGGAATCGCAAGGGGAGGAAGCGGTTTATCCAGGTAGGTAGCTCGTTTGGGAGTCGTCTTCACAGCTGGAGCGATACGAGGAGACTCAAATCGATTGATGAGTTCTTGGGTGCTGGTGGCTGATGGGGAACCAAGGGTTGGGATTTTGGAGGAGAAGGGTGAGAGAGGTGGCTGAAGAGTGTTTGACTTCTGAGGCGTTCGAAGCTGATGCTGTTGTTGTTCACGTAGACCGGAAGGCTTGACTGGAGATGTGTTTGGGGTAGTGTAAGAAGTCGAGGGGGGATGGTCGGATGAGGAGGCTTTCGAAGTTTGGTCGTGAGGCAGAGCGTCATCCCGAGCTGCTCTTGATGGGGGATTAGTGTTCTCGGAAGATCGGACTGTAGAGTATGGATTCTGCAGGGCTGCTGTCGGGGCCGACACGATGGAGGAAGGGTTGGATCGATTGACAACGCGCAGTGGTTCGAATGGAACATAGGGGGAAGAAGAATCGGATGGCTTTTCATATGCTGCAGCCTTCCTTCTAATCGCCGGGCTCGCTCTTGAACCTCCCCCTCCTCCTGTAGTCGAGCGAATCGAACCATGTCTACTGCTACTGCTGCCAGATGAGGATTGACTACGAGCCAACTCGACCTTTGCTCTTCCTTCAACGGAAACGGCGAACGAGTTGGGTGCGAAGTCGTCCTCTTCGAGCGTTGGGGAAAAGATACCTATGCGTTTAGAGACTTCACCGCCGATGATGATTCTCTTTCTTCTTTCTGATGGATTAGCGGAAGAAGGAGAGGAGGATGAAGAGAAGACGTTGGACGCGGCGGGGGGGCCCGGTGACGCGCCGACAGGAGGCGGGAATCGGGAGAGAATGAGCGAGTCGGTGGAATCAGAAGACGAATGAGAGGACGCCATGGCGGCGGTATGATTGATTGTCGTTGATGTGAATAGGGTATCGATGGTTGATTGTGGATTGGCAGTGTAGAGGAAAGGCGCTTGGGGATCGGATTTAGGTTGAGGGATGATCTCAACGATCGGAGCTTTCGAAAGACAGTCGCGTCGATGTTGGTCGATGTTCCTTCTCGGCCCTTTCCCCGCCTTTCCCTTTCTCCGTCATTTTCAGAGTTTACCCCAATCTTAAATCACCCGAACTCTCATCACCCTCGCTATATAAGCTCAACGGATAAACAGCATCGTAACCCAAGTATCAAACAATCACCCGGTAACGTAGTCCAAGTACCACATCATCACCCGATTTCCATTGATATCTCCACTATAGCTGGTCATTCTCTACAAGTCGTCCGCACACAATGTACTTGTTTTCAAAGTGCTCGACCCAACCTGGACAAACCACAAGGAATCCATCGAGCCATCATCAGCATTCAGGCGCTGCCGCAGTTTGAATGAGCGTCTCTTACCGTCCATGTTCTCTCTTTAGTGGAGGTCCAGGGAGAGGTGCAGGACAACAAACGGTGAGATAGGTCGGCGTCAATGACCGTGACTCGACGAGATATGCCGAGGAAAACAAAGGAATAACATACATTTCCGACCTGGTGAGGCCTTCCAGCTTGTCGATCGGTTGATCCACGGGTGTAAGCATCTCTGCCCGTAGCAACGGTGATGATAGACTCGAGGTTAGCATGTATCGTGCGGTCAAGTTTTTTTTTTTTTTTTTTTTTTTTTTTTTTTGGCGCTGTAGCACTTACCAAGCTCAAAGCTCTGTTTGGCCATTCCTCGACTAGCATCTCTACCCGCAAAGTTACCGTATGGCCCGTCTGGTGGTTCCGGAGCGTAAAAGTGATCCAACATAAGCAATCATCCACTTGGAAAGAAGTCAGACAATGAGCTTTCACCTGGTCCATAGAATGTTCTTCCCCTGCTGACGTCAAACACCTTGCCCTTAATGGCGAGCAAGATCCTCCCATCGTCCTTTCCATTGTATGGCTGGAGCGTCTTTGGACTATAGTCTTTTAGGACGAGACACTCTTGAGATTTGAGGGGAATCCAGTTGTAGCCATCATTGTGCGAGTTTGGTGGAGGGTTACTGGCCGAGAAGAGAGGCGGAAGGGGTGGGTAGATGATCGTATAAATGAGGTACACGGGCGCGAGGGTGAGGATGAGAGGAACGAGAGTGGTGGACAAGAAGATGGAAGTCGTCATTTTGAGCAGCTGTCGCTTCAGGGGCTGAATGCTCCAAGACGAGGGGATCACGAGGTGGAAGTCGAAGAGGTCGGACGTCGGGATTTGGCCATTTCGACGAGTCCCGCTCCTGTCTTCCGACCCCCTCTTCCTCTCTCTCCTCGATGTCGAGGCCCCTGGGTTCTCCTGGCTGATGCTCCTATTATGAAATGAGTTTCCAGCCTCATCTACTGATCCTCTCCGATCCTGGTGGGGCTTCTCCCGACGCCCAACTCTCAGCTTCCCCTCCTCTGTTCTATCAACTTACTACATTCTAACAGTGTGTAGATTATGTTCGACAGTGCTCGCCAGGCCTGCTTCCTTCCGTCAGTAGATCCATCTCTCACTTGTACTCTCTCTGCTCGACCCGTACCTGATACATTCGATTTGGAACGCAGGCATGATGATCCCTGTACGAAACTGTCTGAAGCTACGATACCCCTCAGTCCAGCACGTATGCTCATGAAACATCCGACAGTTTAGATGGACAATCTTACAACAATTCCGGAGAGCCTTGCCGAGTCGATGTGGAGGATCTCAAAGTGAGCACCCCCTCCCGACAGCTCGACCCCCTACTAGCGTTGCGACTATCTCGTCTAGATGATGCTCACCCTATTCCTATGACTCTATGCAGATTGCATGTATAGCACTAAGCGTTTGCGCATTCGCACTTGTTTCGGTCCTCATCACGTCCCTTGTTCAACTCAAGCATCGGAAGTGAGCCGAAGTCATTCTCGTTCAGCCTGTAGTCGTTTGGCAACTGTCCCAGCTGACTGTGATGATCGTGCAACTCCAGGAACTCATATCGAGAAACTGAACACTGTCTGGCAGACAACTCCACCCATCGCCAAAAGGACAGCAATCAACGGCAATCAATTATGGCCCTCGAGTCTAACGCCAACTCATCTCCACCTTCTCCCACCCGCCCATCTCACCGTTTTAGCTCGCATATCCCGACGAGCACCTCGTCTCCTAAGCGCCGCTCGATATACCGAGCTCCATCTTCGGATGATGGTGCCTTTAATCGCCGGAGCGCTCTGTATCTCAAGTCAAGATCGATGAGCGGATTAAGTGATTTTGGAGTGAATTCGGAGATTGAGCTGGATCAGATCGCCAAAGAGATATCCTCTGATCCGGAAAGTAAGTGTACACATGTGACGACGGTCGTCAAGGAAGAGTCTGAACTTCTGCCTTACCGTTCCTCAGCCAACCGAAGTCAACAATCTTCCATCCAATGCACAGCCACCGACCCTCAAGTGCCATCGGAATCTTCAGGTTCCATCCCCACTCGTTCTAATCTCTCACGAGCATCATCCAGCTACACTCGATTCCGTCGGCCGATACCTGCCTCCTCACCCTTTTCTCAAGAAGTCGCACTCGCAGCGCCCTATTATCTTCCTCATACCAAGAACCGAGCTCTTACACCCAATTCCCGTTCCAGCCTGTCCAACGACTTGTCGGATGAAGGCTACGATCATATCGTTTCCATGACCTGCTCACCCGATACGTCCCCAGCCGCTCCAGTCTCATCGACCTGCACTCCTTCACCTTACACCCCAACTCGTACCCAGTCGTCCTCATCAATCTCTCATCGGCAGCATTCTTCAGGATTCCCCTTCCCGTTCATGCCAATCTCATCCTCGGGGCATCCGGTCCTATCTCGAAACATGACAGCCCCAACTTCATTCCGACTGCCTCACTCCACTCCACCAACAGCTCACACCAGATCGGTCCGGACGAGTTCGTCTCTTGGAACAATCTCCTCGACGATCTCATGTGATTCATCTACTTCATCATTGGCTCAGCAACAAACCTCTTCTTCTCTCCCTCGGTCAGAACCGGATCATGGGCATCGGCCTCCGATGCGGAATCGATCGGTCGTCAGCTTCGATCTGACGCCTCGGTACTCGTAGAATGAAGCAGTTGAGAAAGTAGAATCAGGGTATGGCGGACGCTGGGATATGCTTGGAAGATAAGAACAGGTAGATTCGGATGGCAGCTTTATCGATGAACATGGGCGGGTCCCGTGTGATGATCCTGTTCTCAACAAAGATGATGAATTTCTCTGTTAGCTGTTTCTCGTAGCAAAGATGAACGGTTTAGTGTGGGGATCGGATAGGAGTCGAATCCGTCGTCATTCTCATAGGGTTGTTTATAAACCGTTCAGCGCCGCAATATCTTCGACGGGGCCCTGCCGAACTTGGGGGAAGTTTGCCGAGAGAACAATGAATGAGACTCTCTAAGAAGTCAGGAGATGATCACAAAGATAGGAGATAATACGGAAGGGAGCAGATCGGCCGAAGATGGGTTTTCTGACTGTTTTTCTTCTTCTTTGTTCGCCTGGCTCTGCGACGAAAATTTGATAGCGGCGATCGCATGCGGTCATCTATATCCAACGAGCTACCGAAGTGATCATGGACGAGGGAGGCCGGCCAGGGAGGACTTGAATTGGAACCCTGGGAGGCGTGACTGATTTTTCTCTCGCGTCGCGCGTCATCAGAGAAAGCCCGCTTCCGAATCACAAAGAAAAGTTCTGGCTGATTTCTCTCCTTCTGTGGCTTTTTTTTTTTTTTGAGCGATGGATGACACTCCTTTACTCCTGAGCTGTAGATTGAACATCACTCCCCGCCATTCTTGAGGAGAGAGAGAGGAGGGGGGAGGGGAGGGGGCGCAGGCTCGTCACAGTCTCAATTGCGATTCGGATCGAAAGGCCCCTGGACGTTCTGGGATTGAAAGTCGAGAAGGGTTCTCTCCTCTCCCTCTCTTCCTTCCTCTTCAGTCGTCAACACCCTTCCACTCTCCCTTCCCTCTTCCCTTCGGTCTCTCGTTCTCTCTCTCTCTCTCTCTTATTCTTTCCTTCTAAACTATCACATTCTCTACAACTCACTCAAGAACCACCACCACCACAACAACCTCATCGAACAAGAGAAGAAGTGCAGGCCACTCTTCCCCTCTCGAACCCCACAGCACACACACGTACACTCGCCTACATATCGACAGCCCCCAACACCTTCTTCGACTCACAATCCCACTCCTGTACCAGCCTACGCACTCTACCTAGTGCACACTTCCATAGGACCCATTTAGTCGAACGCTCTTCCCGAATCTAAACCCGCTCCAAACAAATCGTCGACCTTCAGTCAACATGTCTCCCAACGTTTCCCCCACTGCTCGGTACCCTTCGTCTCTCCTTCCTCGAGCGATGCATGACCCTGAACTCCTCGACCTCCTCAAGCAGCCAGTCACCAAGGAACAAATCAGTGCGTGCCGTGTTCCCGCTCCGATGAATTGCGTGTTTCTACGTGCCGGACCTCCTCTCCCTTCCCTCCCCCTGCTCTCTGCTCTCTGCTCTCTTCTCAACTCCACAGACTGCAACCGGAATGCTGATCAGTACATTTCCTATCGATCCAGTCCACATCGCCGCCAAAGCGTCGTCTGTCATCGTGGTAGACAAGCCTTCCACCGCCCTTCCCTCGCCACCAACGACTCCCACCAAGACGACCACCAACGGCATCCCAGATGTCTCTTCCACTTCGTCCGCTACTGAGCAACAAGCCGCAGAGGACGCTGCCGCTGCTAGCGAGATGGACAACTCTGGTTTGCCCTCGCTTCAGACCTTCATTACCCTCCTCGTCGAGCATTCGAACGTTCAGCCCAGCACTCTTCTCGTCACCCTCGTCTACCTCGAAAGGCTCAAGAATAAGTTGCCTCGAGTCGCTAAAGGTAAGGGTCTGTTCTGCTGCTAGAGAATCTCGTCTCGCTGTCGCTCATAATCTTTCTCTTCGTTTGAATTTCCCCAGGCATGCACTGTACCCGTCATCGAGTCTTCCTTGCTGCTCTCATCTGCGCCGCCAAGTACCTCAACGATGCTTCGCCCAAGAACAAGCATTGGCAACGATACTCCTCCCTCTTCTCGCTCGCCGAAGTCAATCTAATGGAGAAGCAACTTCTTTACCTTCTCGACTATGATCTTCGAGTCACCGAGGATGAGCTTGTCCTCCACTGCCGGCCTTTCATCCTGTCGAACCGAGCGAGGAGGGAGAGTCTCAAAGCAAAGGTCCTCGGTGTTGCTGGATCCGGCGTCGTCAGAAGGACGACTTATGTCCAGGAGCGACGAGCAGAGATCATCCTCCCCACTCCTTCGGCAGAGTCGAGTCCACCCCTGCTCGAGCGATCTACCTCGGGGGCGTCTTCGTCTTCATCTTCGTCGTCTTCGTCATCTTCGACGCTCTCCACTTCGCCGACGTTCTCTCCTCACGCCTCGACCATGTCCAAGCTCATCTCGTCCCTTTCGACTACCCACCTCGCCTCCACCGGTCCAGCACCACCAGTCTCGAGTTCCATGTCGACATCTACTTCCTCTTCTGTTCGACATCTGCCGCACATCCCTACCTCGGCCTCAGCCTACTCTCACCTTTCGCTCGCCCCACCGCCAATGACGCGACGGGGATCGACCTCCTCAAACTCATCGAACTCATCAAACTCATCCGTGGATTCCCTTCCACCTTCGACCAACAGTATGATGACCACCAGTCGATCGGTTCAGTACTCGTCGTCCCAACATCACCAACAGCGAATCAACACTCTCGCTCGCTCGAGAGCTCCTTCCGGTGGGAACGCGAATGCCAACAACGTCGCAGTCGGAGGCGGTCTCACACTCAAGCCAAGGGGTTCGTTCCAAAACCTTCTAGCAGGTGCAGGTGGTTGGATCCGAGGCGCCGGAAACAAAGCTCGAGGAGATGGCGTCAGGGTCGTCTCCCATAATGGAGAAATCGCTTAAGATCCCGCCCTTGCTTGCCCCTGTTCCCGACTCTGTCCCCTTTCCTCTTTGTCGCTGTCGTTTGTGTCCTTTATGTCTCGTGTTCTGTCGGCTAGCCCTTCTCTTGTCTTCTCTATTTCCCTGTTCCCATTCCTCGCTTCGTGATAGTCTTCCTTTTCCCTTTTTCTCTTTCCTTCTCCATTTTCCTTCCACCACCGAGAGACCCCCCACCCACTCCCATCCTTCCATTGACGCCTCACCACCTCCACAAGTTCCTTTTGTCCTTCTTTACCCTGGCGGTAAGAGTTTGGACGATCCACTAATCCCCCCCCCCCTCCTGCCTTCCCTCGACCGATACAAAGTTCCGTTCCTCATTCCTTTACTTCTCGAGCTATCCCCTAGTCTTCCCATTCTCTTACATCTCTCCCTTCCCTTCCACCTCCTTGCCCCATGCCACTTCATCTATCCGCCCCAAACAAGCGAAAAGAGCGTCATCAGGATCCTCGGGCTCGACTTTGATAGTTTGAACCTCGGGATCCTGCTTGGTCTTGCTGTTCCTCTTGTGGATTCTATCATCAAGGTAGGAAGATTTGAGGCTTCTCGAATCCATCCTCGCTGCGCGAGAGTGAACCAAACAAAATGCTTTCTTTCTTTTGACTTGATGACCCCCACCCCTCCTCCTCCCCTCCAACCCCACTTCATTACATCCGCCGCTGTCTTTCCTCGAACTTCCTTATCATTTTTAAACAGATACTTTGCATTGATGATGTCATATTTTTTACGTGATGGCTCTCTCTCTGAAAATCTAGATACCCCCCACACACACACACACACACGTGCAGAGGACTCGATCTCTGAGAAAGGGATCAAGAGAAGAAATCATTGTTGATATATGTAAACCCCCCTCTTCTACGCATCTCCCTCCTCGTCTGAATCCTCGCCATCACTCTCGACGCCGATGAGACCCTTACCCTCCTCCCTAGCTTCCTTAAGATCTCGACCGGCCTTTCGCAAACGAGGTCCAAAGGCTTTTCGAGCGCCATTGTTGGTGGAAAGATCCCAGACTTGAAGTTTGGCATTGGATCCAGCAGCGGCGACAGTGAGAGGTGAATCGGGCGAGAAGGAGAGGGAGAAAACTTTTCCCTGTGGATTTTTTTTTTCCAGTGGTCAGTCAAACTAGAGACGAGAGGTGGTCGACAAAGGTCAAGAAAAGAAAAGAAACAGGCAACTTACGACACCCAAATCCCTCGAAGTAACCAAGCTAACTTCTCTCTTCTGACCTTCGTCTTCATTGATGTTCCAGACCTTGACCATCTTGTCCGTTCCACCAGTGACGAGACAACCAGGAACGTGAGGTGAAACGTCCAAAGCGCATGCTGCACCTTCGTGAGCAGCGAGGGTGAATTTGGCAGTCGTCGTTGGACGGGACGAAAGTGGGTTTTTGAGTGTGTTTTGAAGAAGGGAAGGAGAGGAGGGGAGAGTTCGAGTATCGAAGGAGAGGATAAGACCCGACTCGAGGGAAACCTGGATCATGGAATGATTTGATGAATTGACGAGTGCAACCAGATAGGCGTCGTGAGTAAGACAAAAGCATGACGGATCGATGTCAAGATAGGGTATGTCAGAAGGAACTTACGTAGAAACCGAAAGGATCAAATGGATCCCACCGAACAGCCTCGACATCGCTTCCAACGTAAGCTCCCACACCAGCCGATGGAGATCTACTATCCCAGGTTCTAACAGTCCTATCGTAACTACCCGTCAAAAGGACGCTACCCTGACCACTCGCCTTACACCACTCTACCGCCTGAACTTTATCCTCGTGAAGACCGAAACTCCTAACAGCTTTACTTCCAGCCTCTCCACCTCGACTGAGATCCCACAACTTGACAGTCTTATCGGCAGAGGCCGAAGCTAGGAGGGATCGATGTTGAGTGTTCCAAGAAAGACCAAGGACGGCATCGACGTGATGATCATCGTTGACTTCTCTCGGCTTGACAATCTTGGACTTCTTCTTACCCGTTCCCATTGGGACGGGAACATGCGCCGAAGTCTTATCAGGTCGACCAAGAAGAGCATCTGGGTAGAGACCATCGATGGTATCCAAAGACCAAATTTCAATCTCCGGATCGAATGTACCAACAGCGATGTAGTTTCCGTGCGTTTTCGCTGGTCCGGAGGTGGAGGAGGCGTTTGCGTTTTGATCGGCTGAGGAGGATGAACCGGCTGGTGGGAAATCGAGCCATTCGAGACAGAGTGGGAAGGCGGGTAGCATGAGGTCGTGATGCACGTAAAGTGCTTCATTGGTCTCGTCGTAAACGTGAACTTCGAGTTGAGAAAGCTCGTCCTCAGTCTTTGCAGTGATGAGGAGGTTATCGGTTGGAAGGACTTCGAGTTCCTCTCGATCAAGATCATCGTCGTTCTGTTCAGGCAAAAGGAGGAGAGAGGCGAATCGAGTTCAGTCAGGGACGAATGATTTGGATCGTAACTACGTGAGACGAACTTCAGGAACAGTGATGAAAGGATCGTCATTGGCGTTTCGGTAGTAAGTGAGTCCCTTGATATTGCTGAAGACGCCTCCAGCTAGGTAGGACCAATTCATCATATCAGCATCAACATATTGGCGACTGAGATATTCGTTGGATTACATACCGGCGCCCTTGGTCTCCTCATCGTAGTCGTCTAAGTTGTAGGCGGAAAGGTCGTTGGGATCCGAAGGTTTGGCTGGGCTGGCGGGCTTCATTTCCTCATCGTCGACGGCCATAGAAGCATCCCCGTCTTCTTCCTCTCCATCTTCTTCATCCTCATCTCTGGATAGGTGCAACGTTGTTCGAAAAGGAAGTACAAGCCAATCACCAGTCAGTCAATCCGCCAGTCAGTCTAATCCACGATCCCCTCGATACACCCTTCCAACTCAACGGCTAACCCAGCTAGCATCAAGAGAGGACTAACGATTCCCAACCCTCGTCCTCGACAATCTCGCCATCCTCGCCCATGAGGATACCCTCACCACCTGCACCCGCGAGCGCGCTTTTGGCATCCTCGAGCTCGACCCTAGCGAGGGCAGAGACTCTAGCGAGCTCAGCTTCGTCAAGCTCGTACTTTGCTGGATGACGAACAGCTCGTCCTCGTGGGACCCAAGCGAGGGACGAAATGAGGCCGGACATGGATGGAGGAAGGAAGGGGGTGGTGGGGAGGATCAAGGGAAGTTGGAGGGTTGAAGAATCGAAATTCCGGAAACTACTCGGAAATCCATTTTTGTTTTCTACTTGTTTTCCTGACACGAACCGGAATTCGAAGGAGGCAAGCAGCTGCGAGGCGATCAAAGCAGGAGATCTATCATCATACAGTGGAACGAGTGAAACGACAAAGGGGACATAATTGTTGGCGACGATTCGGGGAGCTGACGCAACCAAAACGTCTGCCAGAATCGTCCTCCTGTCATCAACCTCCCGACTCCCTTGTCATCCCGATCCCCAAAGTCCTCCTCTCTTTACCGGCCCATCCGGTGTATAACGACATGCCAGTCACTTCATCTGAAAAGCTCATCAAGGTACCAGAGACATCAATCAGCCAATCCGGACCTCACCGTCCTGCTTTCCCTTCAGTCGACTGAGATTGTTCCTCTTCTTCTCCCTTCGTCTTCTCTTGTCCTTCGGATCGAGTGCCATCCAGCAAGCGTGCAAACCCAAGAAGGGTGCACCAAAATCAAAGGTATCCCGCCCATCCGAATACGTCTTCCGGTCCTGGTTTCCATCGCGTACTCATCAACTCACATACCTTCCTGACTCAATCTCCAGTATCTCGAGTATGCAATCCCCTCTCCCAACCTATCCTCGATCCTGAGGTCCTCCCCTGACAACGAGCCTCTCTCTTCAGTCCTATCATTCTCTCGACTCAAGTACCGGACGGACCTATCGGCGACATCTGCGCCTCGCTCGCCCCTCGACTTCGCGAGCCAAACGTCGATGTCGTCTTCAAAGCACTCCTCGTTCTTCACACCATGATTCGTACGGGTGGAACGGACGACGTCCTCACCTTCCTCGCCAAAGCGGATGTGCTTAGGCTTAAGAGCGTTGGTACCGGAGGTTTCTGGGAAGGTGAGCATCTGCTTGCGTCAGGTACTTGATCGGTCGGGCGAACGGTATCTGCGGAGAGCAGAGGTCCACTCATCAAACGCAGCGCTACGGAAGACTGTCAGGGATCACAGCACTGATGTTTGTATTCAACGCACGCGTGTCATCTTGCCGACCGGTCGGCCATTCCAGGCTACACCGCCCAAGCGACCCTCACTCACTACGCCCATTACCTTCACGCTCGAATCACCGCCTACCGAGAGCTTCGACACGACATGGTCAGGGTCCAAGCCGAAAGCAATCGGGCTAGTGCATACCGGACGAGAGCAGAGGGGGCTAGCGGTTCGTCCAATACTCAATCTTGACCTCGAGCACGCCTTGACGAATCTCTGATATCCTTACCAAACTGCTATTCATAGAGAGAGCTCGGAAACTCCGTTCGTTGAGCGTTGAGAGGGGACTCTTGAAAGAGACGAAGCAAGTCCAGAGAGTCATCGACGCACTAGTCAAGGCCGAGGTCAGTCTAGATTCGATTTGGTCTTTAAACCTCGAGCACAATTCATCCGTGGTGATCTATCTTTGCTTGTTCTCTAGTTCTACAGAGACGACCTTCACGATGAGTGCACCATCCTTGCCTTCCGGATGATGGTCAAGGATCTGCTCGTCCTCTTTCAAGCTGGCAACGAGGGCATCATCAATCTGCTTGGTCATTCGACGCCATCCATGCCTGTCGACTCATCTTAGCTTGTGCTCACCCTGCACTCTTTGATTACTCTTTCGTAGAACACTACTTCGAGATGAACCACAAAGACGCGACAGAAGCGCTCGCACTGTACAAAGGATTCTGTGCGCAAACGAAAAAGGTAGTCGAGTATCTCAAGTACGCAAGGGAGCTGAACAATCTCATCGATGTCCCTGTGCCAAACCTGAAGCACGTGAGTTCCGGGCGATGTGGCGCCAGGACCTCGAACGACGTGGAGACTGACGCGTGTGAATCGTACGATCGTCAGGCTCCTGTCTCGCTCGTCGCTGCTCTCGAAGAATACATTCAGGACCCAAACTTTGAGCAGAATCGAGCAGAGTACAAGCAAAATAAGGGCGTCGCCGACGGCCACTCCACCACTGCTCCCAAGAAGGCGGAGGCTGCCAGTATGTGTCCAAGTCGTGTCAAGAAGAGGCCTAAAAGAGAACGAGCTAACGCATTTTCAATGATCTTCTTCCCTCAGAATCATCCGCTTCATCTGGTGAACCATCGAACTCTACCAATCAAAGCTCTGGTGCAAACGTCCCATCAACGCCAGTCAAGAAGGAACAGAACCAGACGATCGTCGACTTCTTTGCCTCCATCGAAGACAATCAAGCTTCTATGTTCAACCCCCAAACTGGATCGTCAGTCCCCATTCGGAATCCATCGTGAGATCCTGCTTGACCGATTTAACATGCTTCAATATTCTCTCCTTCTTGGGCTCTATCCCGCAGTCCCACCAACGCCCATTTCGCACAACAAGCCTCATTCAACCCTTTCAACACACTTCTTCAACAACAGCAAGGTAGTCAGCAACATTTTCCTCAACAACAGCTTTTCCCTCAAGCCACAGGGTTCCCTCCCATGATGCAGCCGCAGCAGACGGGCGCCTTCGGATTCGATCCTTTTGGAATTCCCCAGCAACCTCAACAGCCATCTAACCCGTTTCCCCTTCAGCAGCAGCAACCTCAACAAGGAATGCTGCAACCTCAGCAGACGGGCTACAACCCATTCCGTCAATCCATGCTTGCTCCTCAAACTACAGGTTACCCCTCGCCGTTCGGTCAGCAACCAGTCTCTTCTTCCCAATCCATGTTCCTTCCCACTCAACAGACGGGGTTTCAACAAGCTCCTCTTCAACCTCAACCGACAGGTTTCCACGCTTCGAATCCATTCGCGAGACCGGCATCGACTCCTCTTACGACTCAGCAACAACCTCAGCAGCAGCAGCAACAACAACAACAGCAATCACTCACGGCTCAACCGACCGGCGTGGTTTCAAAAAACCCGTTCGGTCAGCCACCTCCACCAAAAGTTCAACCTCAACCTACTGGACCAAGCATGAACGAACTCTCGATGATGAGTCAGTTCGGAGGACTCTCAATGGGGGCTGCTGTTTCGACGGGAGTCACTCAGAGCCTTGGACCCAACTCATCTCGTGCAGGAGTTGGAGGAGGAGACTTTGGACCCTCCCCTTCGGTGGGAGGAACAGGTGGAGGTGGATCAATGTCTTCGCTAGCCTCATCGTTCGCTCGACCCTCGTCTGCAGGTCCACTTTCTTCGCCCAACGCTGTCGGCCCAGGAGGAGGAAACTCGCCATTCCAGCACCAGCAGCAGCAACAACAGGCCATACAACCCCAAAAGACTGGATTCGGAGGATCTTCAATCCAACCTTTCAAGCCAAGTAGCTCATTCGGCGCTTCACTCTTGGGATCTCTACCTGAGGTCTCGTCAGATGGTGGAAATTCTGGTGGTGGTGGACCAAATCCATTCCGAAGTTCAACCATGCCTTTCAATTCATCATCTTTGACCAATCCTTCATCATCTTCATCATCTTCGATGTTCGCTCCACCTTTGATGAATTCACTCACCGCCACCGCCAACAATAACAACTCATCATCGTCACCAACCGCGTTCACACCTTCGTTCTCATTCAACAATAATCCCTCCAATCCGACAGCAACTTCATCATCATCTGTTAGTCCTTCTAACGGAAGCTCGATGGGAGGAGGAGCAGGTGGAGGTGGAGGTGGTGGAGGCCAGAGCTTCGGCTCATCCCTTTTCAACACCGGTAGTGGTGGTGGTCTCAATTCTACCGGAGGAGGAGGAGGAGGCGGAGGTGGTGGTGGTCTTCAGCCCCAGATGACAGGTTTGGGAGGATCATCCGTCAAGCCATTCCAACCGACCAGTAGCTTTGGTTCGAGCCTGTTCATGAATGGTAGCCATGCTGGTCAGCAGCAGCAGGGACAGGGTTCGACAGGGGGTAGTTTCCTTTGAAATAACTTCTCTTTCTTCCTTCTTTGAAGTAGATGTTGGTAAGGAGCTGGTCGCTGAGGGCAGTATAAGGTTTTGGGAAGGAACGAAGATGGGAGGGGGGTAGTCTCTTTTTTCTTTGAGAATTGGTGCGACCATCATCTCATGTAAACATGTGGGATCTATCCGAGCGATGTTCAATTGAGCGTATGGATGTGAGAAAGCACAAGAAGAAGGGAAGGGATGAGGAGTTGATCAACGTGGCGGCTACGATGAGTCTTTGGTGCTTTCTCGAGAGGGTCAGCTCCCTTGAATCACTGATTCGCCATATTCCTTGTGCGTTTAGAGAGAAGGCGATCAGGCCGGAAAACAGCATGCATATACGCGCGAAACGAAGGGTCGAAAAAGAAGACTAATTGTGCTCATCGATGGGCGATCGAATGAATCGACTAGACAGGAGGGATGTAGTGATAAAGCGCTATCTAAAAAGGAGAAGCGTTATAGATTGGGGACGAAGCGGAAGGGGGAGTGAGGGCGAGAGTGTGGATGGGTCGATGAGGATCCTTGGCCGTTCCGTGGTTGCGGCTAAGAGATTTAGGAGGAACGAAAGATCAGTTGGTGGAAGCTTCTATAAAGTCGTCGAATACTAGATGGGAGACGTACAACTCGTTGACTAGTTGCGATAAACATGATGAATGGAGGAAGAACGATAAGAGAGGAGATAATTCGATCGATCCTTCCCGTCAGCATGAGTCTCTCTTCATTCCAAACCTCATCCAACTTCAGACTTACTTCGTATTATGAAGTTGGCAAGGACGGCGACAAAGATAGCGGCTGAGATGAGGAGAGGGAAGACAACTTCGTCAAAGTGCTCGCCTGATCGCTTGCTGATAAGGGTCACTCGCTTCTGGAATACAAAGTATCCGTAGACGAGGACAGCAAATGCACTAAAGGTTATGGGGGTTTCGCGATTGAGAAAGAAAGTCAGATCAGGATGACTTGTTTTCTGGGATATAGGACCAGCGGAAGTAGATTCAGGCTTGTCAAAGATGGTAGTCGGTCACCCATGACGTACATGAGTCCAAAAGATCCAGCCAGGTATCGAGTCACTTGATCGTGCGTCTTGGAGGCGCTATAGAGGGTAGCAGCGAGTGTTCCGAGAAGAATCGAGATGTTGAGGTACGCGAGCCAAGCTGACGAGAGTGCGACGAGAAGGAAGAATAAACGAGGCTTGATCAGTATGGTGGTAATAGGCGCTAGTTGAACCCACCGGCTGGATGACATATCTGTAAGGAGATCAAGAGCGAGAGGCACATAGAATCGTGGTGGGAAGGAGTTCAGTCGACTCACTTCTCTCGTTGGCGAACCAGACCTTGGCCTCAACATTGATGGTAGTAGCGACCTTCTTCGGGACCCTGACCAGATTCTGATGGTCTCCTCCACTGGTAGCAGCGTAAGACCGACCGTCTGCTTGCTGGAAATCGGACAAAAGAGGCTGCTGTTCGCCTGCTCTAACGCTGCGGTCGTACGACGGAACAAGTAGTCACAAACGAAGAAGACAGATGGGGGAAGCGGGATGGGATGAGTTGGGTAACCATGTAGCGATAGAACGAGTACAGGGAAAGGAACGAGGCGAACTTTGTCTCTGGGACTCTGTCGTGCCTGAGGGAACGTTGGCGAGCGAGCTGCTGTTTGATCTTGCGGGAAGGTAGGAGACCAAGGACGGCTTCGGAGAAAGGATGGGAGAAGAGAGTCTGGGTCCAGCTATAGGAGTCGTCCTGAGGGTTGGTGTTGTTGACCATGGTCGGTTTGTGCGGGTGCAAGGGGGTTGGGATGATGGTCAAGTAGTAGGGAGGAGGTAGGGAAGCCTCGCACGTGGGTCACTTTCGACGCACTGGATCGATGACAGAAAACGTCACATACAATATCGCCCACTCTGTCTTCCCTGACTGTCTACCCGCTCGTCAGAGTACCTCGAAGCGATCGGGTCGGAAAGAGGGAAATCAAATATCCATAGGGGTATCGGTCCCCAATCCGGTCTGAAGAAAGATCCTTTCCTGCTGAGACTTCCCAAACATCTCCTTTTAATATCTGAATACGCTCCGAGACGCTAACTCAAGGGATCTGTACGAGACTTCTAGGACCAGTAAAGTCCCAAGCAAGGCAGAAAATTAGACGAAAAGAAGAGGAGCTCTGCCTTAGAAGCTGTGCGATGTCGTCGTCCATCATCATTATGCTCGCAATCTTTCTGCTCTTTCTCTTCGCCATCCTAACCCACATACCTACAGCCTATCCAAAAGTCTCTCAGCATGACTTGACGCCTTTGCCGACTTCATGGGAAGCCCTCGGCCCATTTCCTCTTGGCACACGTGAACTCCCTTTCCTTTCCTCTCCGCTCGCAGCATACGCCTCCAACGCCTCCGATGAACACGTTTTCCTATCCGCACCTGCTACATTCAATGAAGCCACATCTACTTGGTTCAGTCCGTATGGTATCAATGGGAAAGCGACTTGGCAACGAGGGGAAGCCGATGGAGATGCCAGCTTGGGTTGGGTCAGATTTGCTTGGAATGCCACCTTTGTCGAGTGAGCTGCTTCATCTTAAGCATGGGCTCTTCCTTACTACTACTTCCACTGCTCACTTGCTCATGATTAGTTGGGATCAGCTTCGGCGGACTGAAGGATGGTCTTCACTACAGCATCTCGCTCTCGTCCGGTCGAAGATTACCATTCCACGATCTGATCCCTGCAGCAAAGATCCCCAATATGTTCAAGTCGACTTGGCACAGGCCCACTCCTTTGCCCTTATTCCCCTTCCTCTGTATGATCCTCAAGGCGAAATCAATATCAACGCATCCCGCTCAACTTTTCCGTCGCCTATCGAGTGGCATACCGGCGATATTTACGGCTATAGCCAGACAACGTCCAAGATCGCTCATCGATTCCCGAATCGAGTTACAAGCGCGATCGTTCGAGTGGAGTCTGGCAGAGAGTACGCTGTGATGATCCGAGCGCTGTTCGAAGTTAGGATGTTTGGTGATCCAGGGCTTGGTCACCTGCCTGCCATCCGGTTTCGGTTTGCTGTCAAGGAGATTGTCGCAGCGAGCAGCGGAAGAAAGCCAGGAGATGAGGGCCAGGATGCAGTGCTTGGGGACGCAGAACATCAAGTTGTCCTCAAGGAAAACATGAAGCTGGGCGTTCCACCAGTACCGAACCGTATGGAAAGCCGGGTGCTAGGCGTAGAGGATGGTTTGATCGGACTCGGAGATGTAGTCGATGGCTGGATCTGGGGAGACCGAGTCGGGCTCGCAGTGCGAGCTGGAAGTGCCGCAGAGCGTGTCCTCAAGGTAGAGTGGGCTGAAACCCTGGTAGCGAAGGCACGTCGGTTGAGCTGCCTGCCTCCAACAGCTCCACTTCCGAACGCATTTGCTGATCAATCGATCACCTGTAGCATCTCGACATCACACTTCCAAAGCCCGTCGATGTGCAACCTCATCAAATCCGACCCCTCACACTCGTTTTGTCTCAGTCTTCACCTTTGGATCATTTTCGCTACCAAAATCTCACGCTACTGATCCACGTCTCATCTCTGGACTATCCCATTCCACTAAATCTTCCCCTCACGTACATCGCTTCCGATGGTTCTTCGTCACAGTCAGCCATCAAGTACACCTTCCAAACTTATGATCTTACAACTTCATATGCCATGACTCTTCCTCCTCGTCATCCAAGCTTGCATGGTTCAAAGCCACCAGCCGTCGTGGTGGCTCTTCATGGCGCAGGTGTCGAAGCTAGCGCTCAAACATGGACGGAGGCTTTGGGTGGAAAGCTTGGTAATAATTGGGTCGTTTTCCCGACCGGTCGAACCAGTTGGGGGTACGATTGTATGCATACGTGTCCGACCTTTTGGGCTAAGATGATAAGATCTGTTTTTCTGACTGTCGGCCAATCTCATCTCGCCTCGCAGGGCACGGTCTATCGGCTAGAGATGCTCTTGCGGCGCGAGCTGCGCTCCCTCCCCTCCTTAGCTCCCGACTGGCCAAGCAGTGGGCGCCAGGCAAGGGAACCCTGATCGTCGGTCATTCCAACGGGGGTCAGTAATTGCTCGCTCGTCGGGATGATACACCACGGAGTGTATGCTGATATCTGACTCGTTTCATGTGTGCAAAGGCCAAGGAGCGTTTTATCTACTTACTCACTACCCTGACCGCTTTCTGGGAGTGGTAACCGCGTCAGTTGATTGCTTTCGTCGACTAGACGGATCGCGCTGTCGGCTGAATCGTCTCACTTCTACCTCGACCACTCATAGCGCCGGTTACAGCTCTATCCAGGCATACGTATCCTACGATCAGTCAACTTCGGCATCATACATCGACCCTGTCCTGGGAGGTCTTATTCAGGCCAGTCTGTCGAGTTTTGATAATGCTCTACACGCAGGAAATGCAGCATGGATCGATGCGATGTTTGTTCATGGAAGGGATGATGACAATGTGAGTAGCACTGCCTCTTTCTCACCAGACCAACCGGATGATGCTGATGGATGGACGTGGTCAGGTCCCAGTCCTTCACTCTCGACGAATTGTGTCGCTCATCTCGCAGCACATTGGTCGCTCGTCTCATCCGTCGATCCAGTGTGTGGTTTTTTCCTTGGCTGTCTCTTTGTTGATGCTAAGGACATGTTATTTCCTTCCCACTAGGCTTCACGAAGTTCCGTCTGAACCACATTGGTTCCCAACCGTTCTATCTTCAAGATCCGTCCTTGGATTCCTCGCCAACGTCTCTTCAAGCCGGCCGTCAGATGACGAGAAGGGTTATCGAAGGCATGAAGAGTACCAGACACAGGGTTTCTCACTCACCGTTGTGAATCCTAGCGAGGCAGGAAGTAAAGGTGGCTGGAGAGTCGTCGAGGTCGACGTCCCTGGTAGGATCGCACGGCTCGACATATCTCCCCTCAAGGATAATCCTTTTACAGTTCGGGTCAAGACGACGAACGCTCGAGTCATCTCTATGGAATTTTCCCGCCTTACATTCCCATCCATCTCCCCCCAAGACCCCCCGCCGGCGATCCACCTGGAAATTGATCAAACATCTATCGCTCTACCTACCTCTATCTCTGTATCGGCACATTCTCCACTGCTCTTACACCGACCTTCTCGGACGTCGTCTTGGCTCGTGATCTCTCCAATCGCCATGAGAGATTCTTCTTTGCTCCCCCAGCCACCTCGCCCCATCGGGCCAATGATCCAAATTCTTAACACCCCAGGTCCTCTTATCATTGTCGTGCCGACCCTCGATCTCAGGTCCGAACCTTCATCTCTGAGCCAGCACGTTAGTATCGCCCAAAGGATTGCCAGAGACTTCTGGTTATATAGTAGAGGCGATGCCGAGATCATTGATGCACAGCAGGCCATGGCACGTGTGGCTGATGTGAAGAATAAGGCAGGCAGCAACTTGCAGTATGGAGATGTTGGGAATTGGGTACTGGTCGGAGGGTGGGAGAATGGCTTTGTCAGGAAAGAGATGAATGGCAAGTTACCGAGTTCGTCCGACGCTCTTCTTAGATTACATGTCACATCAACACCGAGCGCTGTACTGAACCCTTGGCTATCATCAGTCGCCTTCTCCCACCCCTCAACCATCTCCGTCCTTCGATCGGATTCAGCTTCAGCAGTGACCTATACCAGGACTACACATCCTAGTTATGCTCTTCTTACCCTTGCGCCCCATCCCCATTCTTCCACTCGTCTTGCCCTGATCCTTGCCGGAACCGATGCATCCGGGCTTGAGAAGGCGTACGGGCTATTTCCAGTGAGGACTGGGACTCGACTTCCCGAGTGGATCATCCTGGGGAGCGAAAGCAGCTGGAAAAGTGAAGGTGGGATCGTTGCTGGTGGGTGGTGGGGGCGATCATGGGGTTGGAGTTCCGAGGGCCTGAGCGTCGTCTTGGAGGAGTGACGAAGAACAAGGCTGGAATTCACATGTCAATCGGTTTCTAGCAAGTGTCATGAGGCGATGAGAAGCATCAGACGATGAGGTCGTGTGAGATATCAGTGTTAGCCCATCACGACCGAAGCAAGACTAGTTCTTTGAGGACGGATGTTTTGTCGAGACAGACGGGGCCGATCGAGAGCGATAGAGGAGAATCATCGATCGGGCATTATTTCCCCTTCCATCTACGCGAGAACCAGGAGAGCATCTTGAAGTTGATGGATCTGAATGTCCACTATCAATACAGCTTCGATACGTGGGACATCGCGCAAGTCGAAGGAGGGATTGAGCTAGAGATGAAGGGAAAATGAGGGGTAGCTGAAAATGTGAGACGTAATCCGGGGAGATTCTGTTGAAGGGAGTTTGTCCTTCGCTTCCTCTTGCAAGAGGATATGCGAAGAAGCTTCGCTGTATGCATCTAAGAGCACCTCCAATTTTCACTGGGGTTATCCATCCGAGTAAGTTGAATGTAGAGTGAAGAGGCAAATAAGAGCCGAATAAACTCTCCTTTCTCCCTCAGATCCTGCCCTCTCCCCGAACCATCGCTCGCTCAATCCACGCTTCTCTTCCAGCTCCTTGCCACCAACTGTCCGCTCCTCGTCGTCCCAATCGCTGAGCTTCATCTCACTACACGAGACGCGTCGACCTTGCAGCAACGGCATTCTCAAACGTTCGTCGCCCTCAACCTTTCCCGAGTCCTGCTCCCCCGTCCCTCTCCCTTCAACCCAACTGTTGGTCCCATCCCATTCCCCTCCCCCTGCTCACTTCTCCTCGAGTCATTTCCCCGAGAGAAACTCTCTGGATCTCCTCGTACACTTCGTCACCTCACGACTCGAACCAGAAAGAAACCTCGAAACGTCATCGACGCTTCCTCACGGCTATCTTTCACTCCTCGACGCCTCTGCCTGCGTCTCCTCAACTCTTTCAGCACCCACAACGCCACGAACCTTGCGGCTCTTACATTTAACCGCTTCTCTTCAGCGCTCGCACGATCCTTCCTTTCCTCAAGCGACATTTCTCGAATCGCCCCTCTCCTCGCCTCAATCCACCCCCTCCTTCCACCTCTTCCGATACCGCTACCCCCGCACTTCCCCTCGCGTGCCAACGAACGTCTCAACAGACACGTCTGATTTCTTCCAACACGATGAGCACAGACTATGCAACTGCTGGAGAATCCTCTGGAGGGGAGAGCGAGGCTAAAGGCCTCAAGAAGTGGTGGGGTGAATTCAAGGCTGGCAACAGAACGCCTCATCAGCCCCACCCGACAGCATCGACGTCAAACCCCATGGTAGAACCGTATGGTCAGAGACAGAAGGAAGCCTCGGGTAGTTCAGCTGGTGCCGGTTCGTATAGTTTCTTCCGGCCAAGGTTCTCTCCCCAATTCCCTTTGATCGTCTTCAGAGCTATCCTTCCCGCGCGTCGCGTCGAGATCCTCTCGCCTCTTTGCTACTCTCGATAACATCGAAGCAGAACGGAGGCTAGACCTCGGGAGTCGAGATACATAGGCGGCGATATCGGAACCTCATTCCACCGTTGCTGACGCGCGTCCCCTCCTGCTTGAATTTGGGCGTCTCTCTCCGCTGCTTGACTCTCCTCAGGAGACACCAACGAAGCCCGGCCTGTGTTTGCGATGCCTCTCAGTGAAGCTATCACGTATGCAAGCATCACAATCTCTACACCAGGCAAGGATGGCAACTTTCACGTCTGGGGCGTCGTTCCAACGGTCGTCGCGAAGTGCGGGCGGTATCTCAAGGAGAACGCTACAGAGGTCGAGGGAACGTTCAGAGTGTCAGGTTCTTCCAAGCGAATGAAGGACATCCAGGCCATCTTTGATTCGCCACCCAAGGTCAGCCGGAAGATACCCTGCTATCACCGTTCAGATTTGGGTGGTCAGCTGATGTTTGTTATGCTATTTCTGGGACTCGTCCGACGTGTAGTACGGCAAGTATATCGACTGGAAAGCTGTTCCCCATACCACACACGACGTTGCCACTATCTTCAGAAGGTTCCTTACTCAGATGCCGGTTCGTCTCCGTCAACTTCGACTCTAGACGCAAAAGACGGAGGAGAGCTGATTTTTGCTTGTTGTCTGGTCGTCACCCACATAGGAACCAGTCATTCCAGACAACTTCTACTATCAGTTCCGGGAAGCATATTGTCCGTTCCAAGCCTTCAGTTGCCCTTCCAGCCCGGCTGGGCGTCAACTCGCCACTTTTCCGCCTCGTCTGATCGTTTGTCATTGTATCTTTTAGCGAAACAACCGTTCGACGAAAGCGTCGCCATCCGGACGTACATCGATCTCATCAAGGTCCTCCCCATACCGAACAAGTACCTCTTGCTGTACGTACTCGACCTCCTCTCGGTCTTCGAGAAGAAAAGCGATAAAAACCTCATGACAGCCAACAGTATGTGACTTGCTCGTTGTCGTGTAGCTTCGTGGTGCTTGATTGTTCGACCGCTAATATGAAACGCCTTGGCCCGGGACTTCTTGCTTCAGACCTGGCTGTCATCTTTCAGCCCGGAATCATTTCTCATCCAGACCATCGCATGCTTCCACCTGAACATGCTCTCAGTCAGTCTGTCCTCGAGTTCCTGATCAGCCACGTCGACGATTTCTCGGCTCTGCTAGAATCACGGCTGGAAAGCAATCCTTACCGAAGAGAAAAGGTTCGAATCCCTGCTCACGCGACTTTCTTGTTCAGGACGCTGACCTAACCATCTATACATCAGTCTCGCAAGCACAGGGATCCGTCCAAGTCAACCACTCGGCTTGCGAGCCCTTCGCGACCCAATCCTGATCCGAACTCAAACATCATCTATCCTCCCGCCCCGACTCTTGCCAACCCAAGCAGCTCAGCCTCGCCCGTCATAGCGTCTTCCTCTGCGTCTGCGTCTGTATCCTCTGCTCATCCACCCGGTCTCTCGTCGTCGGCGGGTACCGGTCTCCCGCTCAAAAAGGTTGGCTCGCATCAATCCTCCACCACCTCCTTTGCCGTTCCTCCCGCACCTGTGCGACCACCCCCACCACCAGTCAGACTCTCCGACATGATGGTAGCCTCGGATTCAGATGACGACTTTTCTTCGGGAGTCGTTGTCGTCTCACGTCCTGTGGTAGCCAAGTCGTCGGACAATGGAGGCAAAGAGACAAGCACCAACGAGAAACGAGGCTACTTCCTCTCTCGAAGTAAAACCACTGCCTCTCCTTCTGGTAGGACCCCCAGGTTCTTCTCTAGCGGCCGTGGCAGGCGAGGGGAGGATCGAGGAGGAATCATCGACTCTGCTAGTATGATGCAACCAGGGATCGTCGAGCATCGAGGTGGAGGAGCGGACATCGCTGACGGGAAGGGCACACCTATCTTCCGCCAAAGAGCTGGATCGACGACGTCAGCGGTAGCAGCGACTCCGGAGGCAACAGGCAGTAGTGGACACCGTCACGGAGCCGAGAAGTTGGGAGGCAGCACAGGAGGAACACCTTCGGAGGGCGGAACCATCTTGGGTGGCGGGGCTACGGTCAAGAGAAGGTCGACTGCTCCGACGAGAAGACGAGGAATCGCGAACTCGCCAAAGGACCCAACCCTCGGCAAAACAGTTGCCGCCGTCTGATGCCTTACTTCTCCCAAAACGGTCCACCCTCATCCACCCCCTTCTCTCGGTTTCTCCTCTGTCTCGAACGTACATTTACACCTACATACTTACATACACACACACACACACATACATCTCCTCATCATATATAGTCTCTCAATCGCATACCGACCAAACTTCCTCTCTTTTCTGGCCTTTTCTTCTCCACTTGTCTCTGCTTCTTTAGGGGTTTTCAGCTATGAAAGCTTTTCTTTCTTGCTTTCTTCTCTCATCCATCTGTTTGGTCCTCTTCTTTCTTCCTTTCTTCCTTTCTCTTCGCTTCCGGTTCTTGATCAACGCTACGCATTTCGTCCTTTTCCTGCCTGCTTCCTGAGCTTTCTTCTTTCCTCTTCTCTCCTATATTCTTTTCTTGGATCCTCACCCCTACATAACCCTCTTGCATGTTGCTTGTTCGTTAATCTTCTCGAATCCATTCTAGCCCTTCTCTTGTTATCACGCGCGGCCTTAATCTTCTCCCCTTCTGCCTTTGTTCCCCGTGCTGCCTCTTCCGATCGAGTCTTTGTCTTTTGTCTTTTGTCTCTTTTCATTTGTTTCCGTCCTCATTGTTTTTCAGCTTATATGGTTTCTCGAGATTCTGCCACCTCGATGAATATATGTTTAACGAAAAGTTGAGGTGGGGATGGAAGCGAAATCAAATCTGAAATTGGCAGTCTGGTATATTTTGTATCTTACCAAGCTGGACGACTGAGTTCGATGTCCTGACGCTGAGCGAGCATGGTTGTTGGGTCGTCTTTGAGCCAAAACGGCCTACGGTGCTGGATCTTGGCTTCCTAGCTCAAGTCTGTCTCCCCGTGGTCTGGAAAGAAGAGAACATCATCATCTGAACCATCAGCTTCGAATCACCCGCTCCTTCCTCTCTTCGCACGCCGCCGAGAGCACGCTCAGCTCCCTAAACATGTCCACACACGAAGAGGAAGAGGAGGATGTTTGCCGGTAAGTATTTCCGTCGACAAGTCGATTGCTCGTCGCCATGTCGACCCCTCTTCGCTGATCGATCAGCTTGCTCACGCACTTGACTTACCACTATGACCACCATGATCATACAGGGTCTGTCGTACAGGATCTGAGCCAGAGAGGCCTCTGTTCCATCCTTGCAAGTGCTCAGGCTCAATGTCAGTCCTTGAGGATGAATCCCTTGTCCGCCTGTCCCCGCTTCTGTACATCTTCGACCTCCCTCGTCCTCGTCTTTGCTGATCAATGTACACAACAACCCCCTTGCTTATCGTAGCCGATTCGTTCATCAGGATTGTCTCATCACATGGCTCAAGGCTTCCAATCGAAAGTACTGCGAGCTCTGCACCTTTAACTATTCCTTCACCAAGGTATACGATCCACGGATGCCCCATCATCTTCCCTTCCTGGTCTTCATCTCCCGACTCGCCAAACAGTCGCTTGTTGGACTCTCGTTCCTCGTCCGAGCGAGTCTCGTTGGGGGCACCTGGCTCGGACTCGTGCCCTGGATCGCTATCTGGACGTTCAGGATATATTTCTTTTTCGGCAACGTGCGTATCGCTCCGATTTATCTTCAGACTGTGCACTCGAGAAAGCAGATCGCTACGAAGCGCCGCATGAAGAACGACACGTGAGGAGCTGATCCGCAAACAACACATGTATCATCCAGGGACTGGCATGGAGTCTTTCCGGCAATGGAGGGTCACCTAATCGGCCTTTATCTTTCAGGTCGAGAGGGACAGCCCCTCTTACGATCAACGCGACAGACTCCATCACACAAGACAACACCACTCACTTCGACGGCCCCACAAATCAGACCTCTTCGAATCAGACCTCTCACTCGGATTCAACGTCGTCCCCCTCACCAGTCCTTGGGTTCTTTGGCCTCCACGATTCTCCCCTCCTCGCCCTCCTCAAAGACGTCTTCGAGGGTCAAATCCTCGCAGCGGCCATTGTTGTTTTCTTCCTAATCATCTTTCTCATGCGAGAATGGGTCCTTCAGAATCGACCAAACCCACCAGCCGCTCCTGTGCCTGCTCCTGCCCCTGTACCTGCCCCTCCTGCGGCGCAACTACCGCAACTCCCCGTCGAGACGGACGAGGAGCGAAATCAAAGAGTCCAAGAGGCCTGGGGTCCTGGACCGGATGGTCAGCCGTTGAGACCTTTGACATGGGATGAGTTATCTGAATTGAGGTCTAGGTTCGTGAATGCGGAGAACCTGGAGGATAGCGATAGTGAAGGTCCCTGGGAGGATATGGATGAGAAGGCAGAGGGAAGTGGGGAGCGAAGAGACGAGAAGACAGGAACGTCCGAGGGCAAGACAGCTCTGGCTGATACATCAACAGCAAGTCTATCGAGTCCGGAACAGGTACTCGATGAGACCGAGGATGCGACGACGGATTCGGACGATGACCACTTCGACCATGCAAAGTTCGTGGTACAACTGGAGGACATGCGTCTCGCCCGACAGCTTCGGTTCGAAGCTCAAGCGCTTGACCCGCCCATTCAACCAGTGTCTCTGCCTTCAGAGTTCTCATTCAGGACTCCTCCGTCAGGTGTACCACCCGACCCACCGCTCGTGACCGACTCGGCTTGTCCCGCTTCCCCACCTATCTGTTTGCCTGGTCCATCTTTCTCTTCACCTACTCCATCCGACGAAGGATCGGCTCTGGCACTTGACACATCGCCATCGCCTTCTCATTCATCGAACGATGCCATTAAGTCTTCTCTAGAGTTACAAGATCCATACCCAACTCCTTTTAGCTCAGCTGTCCCTACTCAAGGTCTGAACTCATACGATTATTCATCAGCATCTCCATTCTCATCCCTCGCATCTAATCCGCACAACGTCTCTGATGATGACGTCTCATTCACTGCTCTACATTCAGACCTGCAGCCGAAGGTCCAGAACAAGGGGAAAGGAAGAGCATCCGACCTTCAGCAGGAAGCGCTGCAGTACGAAGAGAGCCCTCGCTCTGAAGAGACGATATCGGAGGAGGATACAAGACCTATCTGGCCAGAGACTGGTGAAGGATATACGCCCCTTAGTGGTGTCTTCTCCCGTCCTATCTTGGCATCACCCTCGCCATCGACCTCGCAACCCTTAGGTACTTCATCCCTGGCTCAACCTGCTCCATCACGTCCGACTTCCGCGATACGTGGTTCACGCGCAACGATGGACGGTCAAGTTGCGCCCAACCATCCATCTTCTGGGCATCACGGCGCGTCCACTCCATCTCTGGACGATGAAATGTTAGGCGAAGGAAGCGTTGGTGCAAGGGTGGATGAGGCGGATGTTGAACGGTGGCAGGACTGGACGAGAAGTCAATTTGCTGGGGACAACTTCTGGCATGACGAGGAAGGCGAAGAGGACGACGACGGAGAAGACGACGAAGAAGTCGATGGCCAAGACCAGAGGCTTGTTGCGGCTGAGCTCGCCGCTGCTGCTGTAGAGGCGGAAGCAGCGGAAGCGGCTGAAGATCGATTGCTTGAAGAGGATCTGGAGGGTATCCTAGAGGCAGTAGGAATGAGAGGTCCCGTCTGGATGCTTCCTCAGAACGTGAGCTCTCACAAGGTCCTTTTTCGTTCTAAGTGACCAAATTCTGACGAGATCCCCGATCCAAATCGTGCTCCAGGCTGCTCTCGTAACACTCCTGATCACGCTTTTGATCGCCAGTACCATCTGGCTTCCGTTTTGTCTTGGAAAGACTGTACGTTATCTACTTACGAACGTTTGGTTCACGACTCGCATCAGCAGGCCTGATCAGCTTCGTATCCCTTTGATCAGCTTCTTCTTCTCAATTTCATCGATGTTTATCGAGTTCTCAGATATCCAATCCATCTCGTTCGATTCCTCACCGATCCACCAGTCGAACTTGTCCTCAACCTTTTCTCGGCCTACATCCTACCTCCGATCGACGCTGCCTTGCTCCCAGTCCTTAGCCTCCTTCGATCGAAAGCTCAAAAAAGCCCCTCGGCTCAGACCGAGGTTGGAACGACTTCTAGATGGTCCAAATGGGGCATGGACTCAGTTTCGTTTGCAATGAAAATCATACCTTCGTCGTCTCCTGTTTCGACGACAACCTCTGAGCCATTTGCATCCCGACCGATTCTCGTCTTCATCTCATCGCACCTCCCAGGTCCTATTCGAGAATTATGCATTCGCGTCCTGGACGTTCTTGCCTCTATCGGATCCTGTTCTCAGACTATCTACGATTTCCTTAGTCGACTGCGCTCTGGAACCATCGCAAATGTCGGATTTGCTCGCTTTGCTCAGGGCGACGAGCCTTGGGATAGATTTCTGGCGGTGTGCGTTGGTTACGCATGCGTGAGCACGATTGTGGGAATCTGGTTGGTAAAGGGATCAAATGATAGGGGAGGGTGGGCAGGAAGCATACGAGAAATCTTCAGACAAAACCAGATGGTCGCCAAGGTCAGTATGTGGCCAACGACTAGCTTGTCCTTTTTTACATCGTCATGCTGAACCTGCCTCCCGTTCTTCACCGACTGGTGTAGCTCGCCTTCTTCATGGCAATCGAACTTCTCGTCTTCCCATTAGGATGTGGCATTCTTCTCAGCATCTCGAGCCTTCCCTTTGCCTCGCTCGATGCTGCTTGGGGAAGACTTGCCTTCTCACTTTCATCGCCCATCGTCTCAGCCATGATGCACTGGATCGCTGGTACTATGGTATGTTCTCGACCTCCTCCTTACGCCTTCAATTGATCAGATTCAATTATTCAGCAATCGCTCATCTTGAACTCACCATGCCACTCGTAGTTCATGTTCGGCTTCGCTAGCATTCTCTCGTACGGTCGATCACAACTCAGGAAAGGAGTCAGTTCTGTTCTTGACGTCCCATCTGAGGTGATGGACGCAACGTGGCTGATAGGATCGATCTGTTCCTTAGACATTCTACTTTGTCCGTGATCCTTCGGACCCATCCTTCCACCCAGTTACCGAGATCGTTGAGAAGCCGGTTGGAGCGCAGATCTACAAGCTCCTCGTTTCTGGTGGGATGTACTGCTTCCTGATCTTTTCCTCGTTCGGGAGCATCGTCGGTCTGCTCAGGGTAGTGACGCCAGTGTTCCCGCTGCGATGGGATTACTCGTAAGTTGATCGATTGTGGTCGTCCTATCGTCTCTGCATGACCTGACCTCATGCTTTGTGGCTCCTACAACCTTTCCCTTACAGAAAACCTATATCTCAGATCCCCATCGATCTTCTCTTCCTTTACTTTGCGCCCTTGCTCGTGACAAAAGTCCGGCCAGACAAGAAGCTCCGGAAATTTCTCATCTCTTGGTGGAGTACGTATGTCTCAGTTCATAGAGTGCATGTCATGATGCCAACCACGGCCTCCTATCGTCTTTCTAGGTGCCTCGGTCTATACTCTTCGGCTCTCGCCCTACTTTTTCGGTCCACAGCTCTCAAACCCGAATTCTGGGCCTATCCCAGCTCAATCGGACACGCCAGCCCGGGTCTGGGTAGACAAGATAGTCTCTTGGATCGCTCTCAAGGATGTCATGCGAGGCAATGCTGGCTTCGTTCGAGTGCCAGCTTCGGATCAGTTGTCGGTCGTACCTAAAGCCAGGATGTTCATCCGACTCGACGACAATTTCTTCCCTGCAGATGATGGAGAGAAGGATCTGATGACGGCTCAAGACAAGAAGGCGGTTGCTGCTGGTAGGACGAGCAACACGGTCAGTCATACTCTCGCCCTCTTCTCCTTCAGCGTCGGAATAAAAGTGGCTCATACTCTTCTTGCTTGCATTGACTCACAGGACTACGGCGTTATCTGGCTTCCGGCCTTCGTTCGTACACGAGTATACGCGGTGAGTTCATGATTCGATCGGATGATCTTCACCTGACGAGTGACGCTGAACTTTGAGCAACATTTCGCATCCAGCTTCTGCTATCGATGTGGGCGAGTCTGGTTGTCGTCTTCGTCACATGCTTGGTTTTCCCTCTCGCTCTCGGTCGACATATCCTCCACACGATCTTCGGATACGAGGTTTTCATCCACGATGGGTATTCACTCATTGTGGGATCCATCGTCGGCTACACGTAAGTTGTCTTGAGTCATCGCAACGAATCGACCAGAAAGCTAATTGACCTTTCCTCCCTCACAGCCTTTTTACGTGGGGAAAGTCCGGTTATCGGAAGATCAAACGATATCATCAAGGTTTGTCGCTCGCCGTTTGCCTTGGTTTTCATTGGTTTGTGTAGTTGACCTTTGTCTGCAACTTGTCCCTATCTCCTGCAGCTGAACGACTCCGAAAGACGACGCTGTACGGTCGAGTCAAGCGTAACATTGTCCTCGCAGTTAAGCTTGCCTACCTCCTTCTCACAGTCGGGTTCCTCGTCCCGGTTACCGTTGCTCTCGTGTTTGAGCTTTACTTGGTTGTACACTGGAGGTCAGCATCGAGCGAACCAGTTGTATTCTATGTCTGGGAAAGCTGGGCCATGGGCATCCGTACGTCTCTGATAATCTACTTCCTGGCATTCTGCTTTGTTATATCATCAGGACGTCACTGACTTTAGCTTGTGCTCGATCGTTGCCTGACACAGTCTGGCTCAACATGATCTACATCTTCCGCGCTCATTTGCCTGAGTGGAAGATCAAACGCGATGTATCCAGAGTACGTCTTTCTCTTGCTCAACTGTCTCTGATTGGACTAGTAACGAACCGTACGCCCTCTCGCCTCAGATCTGTACCGACTTCCAACGCCATGGTCTTCATCCCAAAACCGATGTTCAACGGATCTCGAAAGACATTGTGCTTCCTGTCATTGCCGCCTCACTCGCCGCTTCTCTTGGACCTGCAGTTCTAGCTATTCTAGCCAACTTGATCGCACCAGACACGTCATGTGAGTGTCATCCCATGTCTGGGAATCTTTCCCGATTCCCGATGAGGATCTTCAACCGGCTGACTTCGCGGACATGCCGAATCTCTCAAAATCTTGACGATTTAGTCCGATGGGTCTACCTTGGCGTACTCTTTACTTCGATCTTGTACTTGAGCTCGGACTTCCTAAAGATAAGATTCGATCGATTCGTCACAAAGGTGCGCAAAAAAAAAAAAACTAAATATCGTTCAGATTACCGTCGCTTGGATCCAAGCAAGAACTGACGTTGTTTTTGTTAATTACCGATCTACCTGCTCAGTTGAGAGAAAGGGAGTATCTGGTGGAGATTCGACTGAGAAACGTCGAACCAGACGGTACGGTCGATGGAGTTGACAGACAGGATGGTCTGAGATCGAACGAAGGAGTCGACCCGGAATTGGTCCCGCCGGCTTTGCTCTGATGATCATGATGACAAGTCATACAATAGAATCCAGAATTCATGGCCGTCAAGACGCCGTTTTGGGAATGTTTTGATCATGTTACGAGGCATAGGGCTCGAGTCGTGTCGAATCAGAAGATCCGCTTCACCATTGTCCAACGCGAGACTTCTTCCAACTCAAACGTCTTCTTCTTCTTCTTGACCTTTGGCTCGGTCTGGCTTGGACGATCCAACGGTTTGGTGGTGCTGGGCGGAACGCCTTTGAAAAATGAAGCGTCTTGCTTCTTCGGCGACATCGGGATGTCCTCGAGGAAGGCGATATCGTCGAGTGATTGATCAAGTAAAGTCGAAAGTTGCTTGTTGTACATCTACAAATCACAAGGCATCGAATCATCAGCACACGGATGGGACGGAAGAACCGGGCTGGGAATATGGTATACAACTACTTACTTTCTCGGAAGGCCCTTCACCCAAAGGAGGACGAGCGAACGAGTTGAGATCGTCGTCATCAAGTTTACGTTCTTCCATCCCAGCATGTCTCCTCGAAGCAAAGTTGAGGAGGTTGATGCCAAGGATGATCTTGAATGCTACGAGGCTGTCAAGACCACAGGGGATGAGGAACATTCGAGGGTTCAACATCATCAGTCGACCCGGAAGCAAAGATATGATATGAGTAATCAAGGCGACATACCAAGACCAACAGACAACTCCTCCCAGTCCGATCGCAGCCCATTTGGCAAAAACCATCCAGATGTCGACACTGACCAACTCGCCATCGGCTTGAATGAGCGTCGTCTCTTCAACTCGACGCGATGCTAAGCCGATAGCTTGCATCCCGACTCGAATGACAAGGCAAGCAAGTGGTAAAGAAGCAAATCCAAGTCGACGAGACACGAGAGGGGATTGATCGGCGAACAAATGCTGGAAAAGGAAAAGTGAAATCGATCGGAAGTTTGAGGTTAGGTGGAGACAACAGGAGAAACGGAAAGACACGAAATATGCCAGGTGGGGTGTGAACCGACCTTCTTCCGAACAGGCTGGCCACCAGCTCCTGACGTGACAAGATCTCGACACAAAACGTCGGTAAAACGTTGGTAAACTGAGACTCGGATATGACTGTGACAGTAAGAGAGTTGATGGGGGTTAGCGAGCGAAAATTCTCCAGGCGAGGTTTCTTGCACTGACTTGAACTTGGTGATGCTAATGAAGGATGCGAAGTTGATGTGATCGACAGTCAGGAGCGATATCACGCATGATGGAATGGGGCCGCATAGGATCGATCACCCACTAGGCATGCTTTATCCAATCGACAGCCATCTCCGACCCCAACACAACCAACGCCGGCTACATGAACGAGGACAACCAACGAATCAGACCTCTGTTAAGGAATCCGGCCCATGCCATCCAAACTAGATACGTCGATAAAGTTCGATACTCACCGACAGAATAGTCTCAATATTTCCTTTTCCTCGAATAAAGCTCTTTGGCAAGAAGGCAAAGTCAGAACCACTCATTTCAATGAGGTTTCTCAGGGCGATGACACTGAGCATGAGTCCCAGTTGAAACCGCTCGACGATATCTACGAGATGAGAAGAAAGACCACGACCCAAAAATAAGCATCGCGAACAGGACAACCCAGACAAGACGACACGATATGGGAGCGAACCAGCACAAGCGATCTGGAAGAGATTCTCCTTTTCGAACTTCTTGAAGACAGCTTCGAGTTGAATGAAGGAACGAATAGCAGAAACATATCTTCAGCATGGTTCTCGAAGTGAACATCGATGGTTAAAAAGAGGTCGGTACCAACATCCCTTGATCTCGACAAACTGATTTGATAGCAGGAGGGTAAGGAGAGCGTTGTCATACGAGTTGATGGCGACGTTGAGGGAGATCAACTGATAGAAATAGACGAGAGCGTGGGCCACTTGATGGATGAAGGAAAATATCATGATGATCCATCAGTCAGACGCAGTTGAATCGAACAGGAAACCAACGTGAGATCCAAGGGAAAGGAATTCGCTACGCACAGACGTAACCCAAAGATAAGATGAAGTAAACCACAGGACGCATGTGAGGTTGACTTCCGTTTGGTCGACGAGAAAGTGTTTCACGAGCGAATAGCGAATCAAGGACGTCTTGACCGAAAGCTCCACACAAACGATCGGCAATCTAAGGATGTGAAGGAAGGGGTCTTCACCATCTTAGCGTGGTAAGCGGACCGGAAATTCTATCCGATGACGAACCTCGAACGCGTTGAAAATGACAACCAACTTGATACTGTCTTGCCTGTAGATTTATTCAACGGGTCAGAATACAAGGAATCTCCAAAAGATGACTCTCGAACAAGGGAGCCTACCCTCGAATCGAATGATACATGTAACTTGCATCTGTCCCACAGATCAGGATGATGCAGGACAAAAGCAGCAAGAGGAACTTGAGCATGTCTATTTTTTGAGACGGGGCCAATCGACTGTTGGTGAGAGATTGAGGTGGTCAATAAGTACAGCTCGCTCAATCTGTAGAAATCGGGACAACGAACCTGCGAGATTTCCGGCGAACGACTGAGGTCCAGAAGTTTCGCACCAGGACGAAAAATGCAATCAAGGATCGGATTGGAAGGATGGTGAAAACATAAAGGAACGAGTCCAGACAGACTAGGCAGCCAAAGATGATGATCTGATCGTGCGGGCAGAGTGAGAACGAGGCTAGGGAGGTATCAATTTCGAGTGTCGACCGCCTTTCTAACCTTTTCGATAGCCAGTGGGACCTGAAGAAAATTGGAAACCCTTTCCCCTGTCATTCGATTCCGATCGTAAGCACTTTGCCTCGGACTCGATAGGGTGAGCGGCGCTTACACTTCATCTCCTGGTGCGAATCGAACTCATTCGCCCAAATCTCTTCCTGCAGATATTCCCAGAGGCTGCTTGGGTTTCTCAGTGCCGCATGATGTTGAGAAGATTCTGGCGAAGGGTCTCTATCCTCATCTGCCGATAGACTTGAAGGCTCCGTGATCAGACGTGGTTCATCTCTCAACAACGAGTTGGCTCGATCGAGGTCGAGTGGCAATGGATGAGGAGAATCCACTAGGGGCAGAAATGCCCTTGTGGGTGAGGAAGGCAGAGAGGAATAGACTGCCGGAAGACGATGATGCGAGGACCGCCGTCGCCTTTGGCCGTTTGGTGTTGAACTGGAAAGGACTTGGGACATTCGACTGGAACTGGAAGACGAGGATGACGAATACGATCGGGAGCGTGTACGAGAAGGCGATAGTCCATGCTGCTGAAGGTGATATAGACTTGTATGGGAGGATGGGAAGGACGTCGAAGAAGAGATAAAGGGCGAGGGAAGAGGTGTCGAAAAACGTTCTTCCAGAGGCGTTCCAAGAGGGAAGGCGATGTGACTTGTACGAGAATCCGAGAGAGGGGGTCTTTGAGATCTTCTCTTTGGGGACAGGGGGGTAACAGGAGACTCGACAGGGGGAAGGGATGGCGAGAGGGAGCTGGAATTGGGTGAAGCAAACGGTTCTAAACCTAGATCTGTCGGGGAAATCTGAGGAGAGGGCGAAGACCGAGGAGAGGGGTAAGGTCTATCTTGATGCTCTCCCTACGTTGGAAGCAGCAATGAAGCTGATGGTCAGCTCTGAGAGAAAGGACAAGGTAGGGACAGGACCGCAGTAGGGTTGCTCGAGCTTGGGACGGACCTCTGTCCGTACTCCCGACTGGGTCGTTCTTGGACTTGAGCTTGAAGCACGATGGGAGAGCGGCGGTGCCCGCATGAAGCTATCTGAGGGTAGAGAAGACATGCTTGGACCCAGGATGGACGTTGATATCAATTGATATGAAAGCACTCCCTCGACGTGGATTGTTGGTGGTCCTCTTTATTCTCAATTTCCATGGCCTCGGGATCTTGTGCAGAAAGCGATCCGACATGCTCAGGTACATCAAGAAAAGATTGATTAGGATGAGGTCATCAGATTAGCATATCTGTCTCGTCAGCGAATTCACCTGCCTATCTATCTTCCCCCTCCACCACCTCCTCTTAGCATCAGAGTTAGACACAAATCGTATCGGACGGCTTTAAGAGTCATGTTCTGGTTGCTCGCCCTTATGTTGTGACCGTCAACCTCCTACTGTTCTCGTCTCAGACTTCCCACGATTGGTCTAGCGTAACGGTGATTTGTGGATTTCTTGGGACTACTCGGCTTTTCGCTTGGAAGCTGTGAGCTGGCCTTTCTCCTCCGATGCCAGCAGTGTTTTGATTGGTTGACAGGGGCTGCCCAGTCCAGATCTGATACGATATACGTGAGAACTTTTACGATACTGATCTTTACCCCGCCTTTGTCGGACATTTACTCTCTCCCCGCCGGACACATTATGTCGTGTCGAAGCCTCGGAAGAAGTCTACCCCGGTGCCAAGGAAGGATCTCCAATCAGACAAGACAGATCAACCCGAACGTTATCCCACAAGGGCCAAACTTTTCGCCGCCCAAACATCGACTGTCAAAGTCTTTCTTCTTTCCTTCGCTCACTCCGTCGTGTCTCGCTTGCTGCCTGCATCTACACCATGGCTCTCTCCTACCACAACCCAGTACTTCCCGCAGATGTCGAGGGTCTGACGCCGACGCCGAATCCTGGGCCTCTTCCGCCCTTCGAATCTTACGGTTCCTTCCAATCAGATAAAATTTCACCCGCCCTCGACGAAAAGTCTATCAACGAAAAACCTTCCCTTGAAGAAGCTCAAACCGAAGAGTCACACATCGATGCTCCTCCCACCAACGTCCCCTGGAGGTACAAAGTAGTTTGCCTTTTTACCGTCTGCACGTTCAGTATCGGACAAGTCTGGACGGACGCCGCTCTCTCACCTCTCAAGGCTACTCTTCGTAAAGAGCTCGGCATCACCAACTCCCAATACGGTGTGATTGATAATGCGTCAGGAATCGTCAACTGCGTGAGTCAGCTCGCCTCTGATCAAGGATGCCTGTCTTTCGTTCGTCGTTTGACTCATGACTATCGGTTTTCTAGATCTGGCCGATCATTGGAGGTCTGGTTCTGGACTGGTATGGGGTCAACGTTGTGAGCTTGTTCTGCACGGGGACGATGGCTGTTGGCGCCTGCATTGCCGCGCTTGGACCAACGTTAGGACCATGTAAGCCGTAAAGTTTCCCTAAAAGAAGTGCCTGTGCATCGTTGAATTCAAAATTCCTTCTCGAACTTCTCATCACAGGGCGTCTACTCGTTCTCGGTCACATCATCATGTATGAACCTCTTCTATTCGATGATAAATGGTTCCCCCTTGCTGACTTCGCCGTGACTATTCTATTCTTCTTTTCAGGGGATTCGGCTCGGCTGTTCTAGATGCTGCTCAGCACAAGCTTCTCTGGCATTGGTTCGGGAACGGAGGTGAGCACCCTTTTTTCCTTTACGGAGTTCGGGAAACAAGACTGATAATTTGATGTTGCTTACGATTGATTTTCTCTCTGCGACGCAGGTCTCGCTCTCAGCATGGGAATCGAACTCGCCATCTCTCGAGCTACATCCTTGACTGCCGGAGTCTCGGCAATTCCCATCAAGGAACAGACGAGTTGGGTTGTTACCTTCTGGGTCCCAGTCGTCCTCTGTGCCATTTCATTCGGCCTGAACGTCTTCTACGTCGTCTTCAACAACCACTTTGTTCCTCAACACCTTCGTCTAACTGGATCTAGATCTGCCGCCATGAAGAGAAACAGCAAGGCCAAGATTGATTGGAGAGTCATCAACCATCTCCCTTGGTGCGTCCAGTTCTTGATCCATTCATGGTTTTCGCCGTCGGAATCGATTCGGCTTTTTAGTGACTTCCACTAATCGGGTTTGCCTAACACCCATCGTCTACTTGGCGCGCTTTCTCCTCCTCTAGGGCTTTCTGGATGATTCCTCTCCTCTCTCTCTTTCAGTCTGGTGCTGTCGGAGCGTATACTGGATCAAGTACCGATCTTGTGACCATGAAGGGCTACAAGGAGGCTCTCTCAGGCTACATGACTCAGGGAGCCAAGATTTTGCCTATGCTTGCTTCCCCTTTGATTGGGATGGCGGTCGACAGATGGGGTGGCAGATTCATTCTGATGGTAAGCCGATTGCGTTTTGTTTCACGTCCTAACATGACTTGGCATTTGAGCTAATTACTCATGCAACCCCTTGGTCTACGCAGACACTCGCCCCTGTACTCTGGATCATCGCCATGTCGACTATCCAATTCTCCGGCGTACACCCCCTGCTTCCTATCGTCATCGGGTCTTTGGCCAGTTGCATCCAAGCGTACGTAGAAACCGAGTCCTTTTTGTGAATTTTTCTCAATCGTACCTTCTCGACTGACGACTGATCAATACCATGGTGTTCACAGACTTCCTTTCCAATTCGTTATGCCAATCTTGGTACGAGATCAGTCCAAAGTTGGAACCGCTCTCGGTGTCTTCAAAGTACGCTCTTCCTTCCGTTCAGACCGTCCCTAGCGCGTCTTTGTCGTCGTATCTCACACCCATAACGTTCCTCGTCGCGTTTCCCCTGACTACAGTGCCTCAACAATGCAGGAAGTACGATCCTCGGCATCGTCCTCGGTTTAGTTCAGGACCGAACACCAAATCAAGGTTACTCGCGAGTCATCCCGATCGGAATCGGATTGAAAGCCTTTGCTTTCTGCGTTGGGCTCTTCTACCTATGGATCGATCGATCCAAGCTTGGTGGGGTCGGCAACATGGGCGAGCCAAAGAGGTTGAGGTTGGAACAGGATATTATCGACCCGAGTCGTGAGTCTTTCTTTCTTGATCACAACCCTGCATATATCTGTTATCTCTTCTGATGATGTCCCTGTTATGATCTCTAGATCATCCTCTCACTGCTCGCTCGGAGTCGAAGATTGTCACTATCATTGGTATTTCGATTGTGGCCTCAATGGCCATCACGACGTGAGTACCCGTTTCTTCGATATCCTAGAGGATTCATGAGAAGCTCGATCTGATTCGCCGTGTCTTATGGGTCGCTTTTCCTAGGATCGTACTTTTCGGCGTTTATCTTGCTTGAAGCACTCTACCAGAAAGATTTTTTCCGGTCTCCGCTTTTCCCTACATTTTTTTTTAGAATGGTCATGTTCACGCCTGGTCGTATAATGACGTATAGATGTAGCACTAGATTTCTTGTAAGAATCAACGATTCAGCTTATGAGCCGGAAAATAGGAAAGGCAGATCTTGACCAAACACAGATCGCTCAGAGCTTCCGCCCGGCCTGGTGCCGAACATCCCAGACGACCACCATCTGAACCATGGCGACCTTCTACCTAGTCCTCGTTGGGTAAGCAAAGATGATCCCTTGTCTTGCTGGTCCCTCGTCTCTTGATTCTCCACTGATGAACCAACCTACCTGAAGCCCACTCGACAACCCTCTGTCAGAACACACCCTTCAGTCAACCCGACCTTCCTCCCTTCCCCCGTCCTCGACATCCGCCCAATCTCCTGCCTCCTCATCCGTACCCTTCGGTTCTCAACCTGCTTCGTATAGCTCTTCCTTTCCATCATGGGTCTCTTCTCCATATGCCTCGTTTCCCTCTGCAAGCTCGAGCTTCGGGGCTTCGGCGAACAGCTTGATGGGAATCAAGGAGACTGGTCTGGGCGTGGATGGTGGCAGGAAGAAGGGTACATACGACGATAGTCATCTGAGACAGATGGTTGCCCATAGTAGTCTGGACCTGATAGAAGATGGGATGGTGGGAGGAAGCATGTGAGCGTTAAAACGAGACAAGGAAGAGCTGGGACCATCAGGGTCTTGTCATTGCCGGTCTTCGACGCTGACGCATCCTCACATTACCACGTACAGGTATCTGAGAGCCGTTGACAAGTACAATGAGTGGACAGTTTCGGCCTTTGTAGCCCCCTACGGTTGGTCGAACGCTTGCTCTTCCTCGATTTTGTGGTTATATGCTGACTTGGACTGATTTCCCGATCCCTCACCTTTTCGCTCTTTGTCATGCTGATAAACAGTCAAATTTATTCTTCTTCACGAAACCAAGAACGATGACGGAATCCGGTTGTTCTTCTTGGACGTTTGGGAGGCGTACGTTAAGGCGGGTACCATCTTGCTTTCCCTCTCACCAATCGGGTCTTTGTGCTGACCATCTCTGGATCTTATCGGCCGGTTACACAGATACTACTCAATCCGTTCCACACTCCCAACACGCCTATCAAAAGCCCATCATTCGACGCCAGAGTCCGGGCATCTTTTGCTCGTAATCTCTAGATCAAGTCACTCCGGCCGCATACCCTTACGACGTCTTCACCTCGGACGTATTCTCCTTCCCACGTTGACTCTACGTCCGTTCACAAACTCACACGATACCAATGATGCTTCTACCTCGATCATCAAGCGTCACCTACAGGTGGGTTTCGTCGACTAACTAGCTTTCAGATATGCATTCATACAGGTCTGAACTTCTCCAACAACGCCAACTCCCATGGTTTGAACCCAGTGCTTTCCTCCTTGACAACTTCCTCCCGAGTGTTTGGCGCTGGTACTGCTCCCTCATCATTCCCCATCATTTCCTCATCTGCCTCTTCAACGGCTTGTTGTTTCTCTTTGCCACCTTTCCCCTTCTTCTGTTGTTTGCCCTTCTGTCCCCCAAACAGTCCCAGTTCCTTCCTCTCCTTTTCTCTCTGATCAACGGCCTCCTTGAGAATTGACCAATCGACGCAACTATCCTGGACCCCCTTTGCCGGATCAGGAAGGGTAAATTCACCTTGTCGCGTTCGTTGAAGGACAACGACATGAGCGGCAGTATTGAGGGCAAGTGCAATGTCGTGGACGATTGATCGAACGTAGGTACCAGAGGAAACGGTCATGCGAAGAGTGAAGGTTGGAGGGGGATGGACCAGGGGGTCCTCAGTGGATGCGGTAGTAGATGACGATGTGATAGGAGCGGTCATTGGTGCTGGAGTGGAAGGAGTCGAATCGGTAGCGGCCTTGTCAATCAACCCTCCACCTGCGCTGGCCTCAGCTTCAGCCTTTGCCTCGGCTTCAGACTCCCTTATCAACCTAGCCGCAGTGTCAGCCAGCTCTCGCTCCTCTGAACCCATCCTTTTCTCCGGCCACTTGAAACCGTGCCCCCCTTCCCCTGCTTCGCCATCGTCACCTTGCTTCCTCCCCTCAACCCAACTCTCCAGAACCAATTCATGGACCGTGACTTTCCTCGGTTGAATAGGTCTAGGTAATTTCTGACCTGTCCTAGCATATTCGTAGAGCGGTTTACCGTCCATCTTGAGTGCAGAATATATGGGTGGGTATTGAAGAATTTCTCCTCTGAAGCGAGAGAGGACGGATTCAACGTCTGAGGCTGTCAGATGAGAATAAGGAGCGAGGGTGACGATGGAACCCTCGGAATCGTAAGTATCGGTTGAGCAACCGAGGATGGCTGTCGTTCGATATTCCTGCGATTGAGAAGAAGGGAGCGTTGATCTTGGTGATTTTACTGGATACTGATGCATTGAGGGAAAAATGGTTTACCGACCTTTGTACAGTCAAGGAAATTTTGTAGCTTCTTCGTTCCACTGTTCACACCAATCACTGATGATTGTCCAAAGCATTGACAAATTAGCAACGTACGTGCGGATTAGATTCTGTGCGTTTAGAACGAGCAGCTCACCAAGTACGCCGTCAGCCAAAGGATCCAAGGTTCCACCCTGACCGATCTTGACAGGACCACCAGGACGTGATCTGGCTTGTTTTCCACCCCTTGCACTATTATTCGAGTTCTTTGATCCGGCAAAGAGAGGTGATTCGGCGAACATGTGCTTAAGGGACTCTAGCAAGGCCATTGAGGTTGGACCTGAGGGCTTGTTCGACAGAGGATCGGGGAGCAGAGATTTCGCTGAATTGAGCAAGTAGCACGATTGAGGCCGGTCTGGATAGAGGATGATCAGACCTTGTTGATAGCAAAGAGACCATTGAGTGGGAAAGAAGGAGTGGACGATTTGGGCATGAATGGGACTGAGGGGGTTGAAGATGTGTATGTGAGGAATCCAGAGGAGAGCGATTACTTCCACCGCCCAACAACTCTCCCAGCCTCCTCTCGCTTCATTTCAGGCGAGAGTGTCAACCATCGTCCAAACTGGTTTCCACACGCTCAGCTAGAGCACTCGCCGAATCCGACTCAATCGACGTCCCAACTCGGAAGCCGATCAAAAATACAAACCACAAATCAGACCACCAAACCACACAACCCCATACCCCAGCCCTTTCATCCCAGTCGCCATCTGCCGTTCCTACACCTACTGTCCTACCCTCAGTACCTTCCCCTCCAGCCACAAATCCTCCAGCCGACCAAGAACCCAAGGATAATAAGAGGAAACGCGATCTTATGTCGGACGAGTGAGACCCCTCTCCCATCCTCCTTCTTTCTCATCAAGCTGACCAACCTCTCCTATGTCTTCCTCCCTCTTCCTTCATCTGTTCCCTCGCCTTTTCTCCCTTAACCTTCGCTCGTCCTCCAGCTCTGATATCGACAACTTTTCTATGGACGAGGATGATGATGATGTCCTCGATATGGATCAAGGTACGTTGCCACTCTCCCCGACCCGGTCCCTAGTTGGCCGCCGCTCCGTTCTCCCTTCTCCTGGTCAATCGATCAACTTTCCACGCGTCCCTCGCTCTCTTGCTTGCCATGGTGTTTTATCGATGCGTCATACTGATCGCTCTGCTTCACTGCCAGCAGACTCTGTATCGGACGTCAATTCGGAAGACGACAACGCCGATTTTGGCTTCGATGACGACATGTCTGCCTCAAAGACGTTCGAGAAGAAGGTAGGTCCTTCTCGCTTGCCTTGACTACGCTCTGAAAGTATCCGAACCAGGGGATGAGACTGATGCTCGTCATACATGTAGCCGTATGATGTCGACTATAAGATAAAGAGTCCTCAAGACCTGAGAAAGGCAATGGACTCGGAGGTCGACAAGGTCCGAGGAATCTTTGATATGGATGTAAGTGTAGAGTTTTCCCTTAAAACCTGGCATTTAATGATCTGTTACGTTGATAGGGCTGGACTGACCAGCTATCGGTACACCCCAGGCCCAAACGGCGACGCTCTTGCTGCGCTCGTTCAATTGGAATCGAGAGAAGGTGCTTCCCCTTCCGCGTTCACCAGCTGTTCCCGCACCCCTCGCATGTGCTCACAACGTTCTTCTTTTTCTTCGTGTTGTGCAGCTGATTGAGAAATATATGGATTCGCCAGAGGAGTGTCTCAATGCTGCGGGACTCGACGCCAATCCTCCCTCACCAGTCATTGCCTCATCCTCTCTACCAAATCCATCTCACATCCACGCCGCTTCGTCTTCCTCCTCAGCATCTATCAAAGAACCCGCTCGAAAATCTCGTCGAACGGCAGGCCGAGCCTCCCTCTCATCCGCACCAACTTCGTCACACTCGTCTTCAACAAACCTTCTCAAATCAACCCTCTCCAAAGCATCTGCCGCTCCACCTCCGCCAGAGGGATTCGAGTGTCCAATCTGTTGTCTGGATTTTGAGGGCGATAAAGTCGAGGACGAGACACTCGCACTCGCTTGTGGTCATCGGGCTTGCAAGGAATGTTGGAGGACCTATCTCGAGGGGAAGATTAAGTCGGAAGGAGAGAGCGTCAGAATTCAGTGCTTGGAGGATGGATGCGGTCGAATCGTCAGTGAGAAGGTTGTTGAGGGGTTGGTGACGGAGGATATCAAGCAAAGGTTCGTCGATTCGCTCGTTGACGTCTCCTCGAAGCCTGGGGTTCTAGTTCAACTTCTTTGCTGTCGTCGTGGCTGATCTCCTATCGTCATAACTGTAGATACAATGAGTTGCTCAACCGAACTTACGTCGACGATAACGCCGCTCTACGCTGGTGCCCACATCCAGAATGTAAGAGGCTTATTCCTACTCTTTGTCTTTCTTTATGAAAGGTAGTCCCAATTGCTGATTCGAAAATTCTGGTCGATTGCCCTACTAGGTGAGTTTGCTGTTGAATGCAAGCAAGCTCCGCCTCGAGTCCTCAATACCATCATTCCCATCGTAACCTGTCAATGCGAGAACGAGTTCTGTTTCGGGTGAGGCATTTTCTCTTTCTTCTTTTTTTCCTCATCAAGCCAAATCCTTCTGCCGCTCATTGCTGATGCGGCGCTGACGTTCACCCGGAAATCTAGCTGTGGACTCGCTGCCAATCATCGACCAGTCATCTGCAAGATCTCGAAAATCTGGCTCAAGAAGTGTAGCGACGATAGTGAAACTTCTAATTGGATCTCGGCCAATACGAAGGAATGCGACAAGTGTCACTCAACGATCGAGAAGAACGGAGGTTGCAAGTATGTCGTCTTGAGACCTTCGCCCTACTCTCCCTCCCTCAGATGAGGGGCGTTCGTTTGTGATCGAGCATCTTGTTGACACCTTCTCACTCGACGGTTGTTCAATCGCATTTGTTCTTGGTTCCGCTCATTCCAGCCATATGACTTGCAAAAAGTGCAAGCACGAGTTCTGCTGGGTTTGCATGGGTCCTTGGGCTGAGCACGGCACAAGTTGGTACAACTGCAATCGATACGAGGAGAAAGATAGTGCGGCTGCCCGAGATGGACAGTCCAAGTCCCGAGCGAGTCTCGAGAGATACCTGCACGTGAGTCGAACTTTTCTCAGTGATCAGCCTCGTCTGAGTTCTACCTGGACATAACGAGTCGAGTCACATCATCTGACCTTATCACCAATGCTCCTCACTCGTGGACTCAACAGTACTACAACCGATGGGCCAATCACGAACTCTCCGCCAAGCTCGATCAACAACTCTACGCAAAGACAGAGAAGAAGATGGAAGAGATGCAGCTTACGTCCGACCTCACTTGGATCGAAGTTCAATTCGCAAAGAAGGCGGTGGATGTTTTGGTTATCGCTAGGATGACGTTGAAATGGACATACGCTATGGCTTTTTAGTACGTCAATCATCTCGTAATCACCATGACTGCCTAATATATCGAGAAGCTGACACATTCACCTATGTCGCCCTTCCTCTTCGCTTTGATTGTTCACTCGAACTCATCAGCCTTAAGCGAAACAATCTTACAACGCTCTTCGAGGACAACCAAAGTGATCTAGAACAAGCCGTCGAGGCTCTATCTGAACTTCTCGAGAAGCCCATCGAACGGGACGCTATCCCTGCTCTCAGGCAACAAGTCACGGACAAGACTGTAGGCTCTTTCTTTCTCTTAATCTACTTCTTGTACATGCACACGTGCAAGAGGCATTTCTTTCCGGGTCGGCTGACGAACCTCAATCGACTCCTTTTGTTCCCGGGACCCGATTCCATTGGATAATTTCTTGTTCCTCCTCCAGGTTTACGTCAACAAGCGACACGACATCATGCTCGATGATACCCTCAAAGAATATCTTGCTGGTTCTTGGGAATTCACAATCGATCCAGCGGCGGTGTAAAGGAGAGTCGAAACGACAAAGGCAATCAAGGGAAGGAGAGGCTAGAGTCTTTTGCTTCCTACCCGCGTGCTTCCTTTCATTCAGTTTGGCCATCTAGCTTTCCTCTGTCTTCTCCATCTCCTCCCCTTTCTCTTCCGACCCCGCTTCCCATTTCCCACCTTCCTTTCACCTTAACGCCTTTTCCGATCCATTGATCCTTCGTCATCATTCGCTTCCCTAAATCCACCCAATCACCTCTCACTCTTCTCATCCGACAAACCTCAGTCTTTCTGTTTCCAAGATGCTTGCCACTTCCCGTCTGTTCGCTTTACCTCCTTTACTCTTCATCCCTCTCATTTTTTTTTTTCAAAGTCTCGTTTTACTTTTTTTTTGTGCTTTTTCCCATCTGTCTCGATAACATCAGATTTTTCTTTTTTCCTCGTACAAGGTGACGGTCAGAAGGGGTGACTATCTTGTTCAACTGACTTGGGATGATTTCAACGACGAGCTTCTTCTTTTACGGATCATGACCCCTCATTCTTCGTTCATTGGGACGAAAGCCCGATATGGAATCAGACCTTGAAGAAGATAAATCTCCGTTCCTCAATCCACCATAATCTAAATAACAATAATAATAATACGATCATCACTATCTCTTACCCGTCCCCCCCCCC
>BCKM01000005.1:218407-241252 GCA_039545415.1 Udeniomyces megalosporus | reverse complement strand
AAACCCTCTCTGAATCAATCCAAAACTGATCACCCCCCCCTCCCCTCTCTCTCTCTCATTACTCAAAAAAAACTGCCTTCTCTCTGCTTTACTTCTTTCTCCTCATCTTGACCGTTCCTTTGAAATCTCCCATCGTACACATGACGCCTTGAACTTTCTTTTCGGTAGCTTTTCATCAAACCAATCCTTTTTTTAAATGACCTCGAAAAAAAAAAAAAAAAAACTCATCTTCTTCTTCTCCCACTTCCAGTGATCGATGATGGAATTTGGATCCCTTTTTCGCTCGAACGCAAGGTCAAGTAGAGGAAGTTTTTCCTCGGAAGAATATGTTCAAACAGGTGCTTGAAAGGAAAGTGACCGGATGGAAGGTGAAAAGCCGCCCATCTTCGTCTACAAGGATCGATTTCTGACAACGTCCAACAGAGGGGCTAGATTGACATGAGGATGTCAAGAAAGGATTTTTTTCCGTCATCGGGGTCATAAAAACCTCGAAACGTGAATGAATGGGCTTGAGTCGGCTTCCACCCTGACTTTGCGATGACGAAAAGATTCCTCCTCGCAGCGTAGAGAACACATAGTCTCACATATTTCGGGATCACAACACTCGGTGCATTCTTTTGGAGGAAGAAAGCTAAGAGTACTAGGGTTCATGATGGACAGCCAGATTTGAACGGGTAAGAGGAAGTCTCTAATTCAACGCTCTTCGGCGGAGTGGCTGGGACTCTGTTCCGGTCAGGAAGGTATTGAATCAGCGCCATCACGTGGTTCTCGCTGCCATTTTTTGTGAGCGAATATATCGAGGTCAAAACGATTCATTGACATCTTTGTTACGGGAACGTGCTGTCGTATTGTGCTTCTTTCTCCTCTGTTTCTTTTTTTTCTTCTTCTTCACTTGCTCGGTTCGGTTCGGTCCCGCCCATTGTCCCCTTTCATCCATCACTTCATCATCGATGTCGACTTCTGCCTTTGGTGTTTGGCAAGATGAGCATCGAGGAACGAAAACGATGAAGTTGAAGGTGAAGTCGAATGAGGATGACGAGGAGTTGGAGAAGTTGGGATATCGATGGAAGGGTCAATGTATGGATTGATATCTCCCAGATTGATGCTGGTCGTAGAGCGTTGTTGATGAAAGATTGAAGAGGAGGAGGATGAGGAGTTAGAGTGAAAAGTGTAAGATGATTGAGAGGGTTCTTGTGTACGTTGCTGCTGCAGAAGATCTGATTGATGGGCGATGTTTTCGACGTGAGGATTGGACTGCTGAATTGACGTGGTTTCATGTCCCTTCAAAGCCCAAGCAGAAGACGAGGTGGAGAAGGAGGAAGAAGACGAAGAATATGGGATGAAGGACGATGATGATGGATTGGGGCAGTTGGGCATCGTAGCAGGCATCGTCATAGACCGATGATGGTGATGAGTCGGAAGGAATGGTTGTCGGATGAATGGAATCTAGGAAAGTGACAAGTGGAAGCAAAGAAAGGTCAAAGACGATAAGCTTATCTGCTTCTTCCCCCACACACAACTCGAAGGAGAGTCTGATCGCATCATCATCTCACCTGCAACCATGGTGCAGTAGCGGACTTTGGTTCTTTATCAAAATTGGATCCTGTTGGCATAATCGGTACAGAAGAATTTAATGATGATGCAGATCGTGAGGAGAATGATGACCCGAGCTGATCACGTTGGTGTTGGTGCTGATGACTCGGTCGATCGTCATTTTGATACAAAATGGGTTGATCGCTATGTTGCGGCATGACGGAAACAGATGGTTTCTCTTTACAAATTTGGTTCGTGGTTGAAGTCGTCATGGAAGGTAGCTGTTGATACACGAGAGGCTCAGCGGTCGTCAGATTCGAGTTGGACTGAACGACGCAAGTCGCTGCTCTGACTAGGGCTTGGTGTTGCTGTATGGAGAGAGTCGGAGATGGGTCGTTTTGAGGACTGATTCCTCGGGTTTGATGTGGGTTGATGGCAAGGATGGATGAAGGCGTAAGAGGGAACGAGCTTCCAGACGATGATGGGCGGTACTGATGATGTTGATCATAGGGTTGATGACTACCAGCGGTCAAAAGGATGGTAGAGATGGAGGGAGATGCAGCAGAAACGAATGGCTGGATTGGGAAATGCGCGACAGAGAAATTCAATCATCCTGACACAGGAACATCGGATGTTGATTGGAGGAGCTGCCCAGTACAAGAGAACTTACTGGTCGAGTTTCAACGTGACCATCGTTTACAGCAGCCATCTCTTCTGCGCTGTTAGAAGAGCTCGAGACAGGCCCTTGCCCGTTTCCTCTTTTGTTTACGACTTCTTGACTTCCATTATGAGTATGGTATTCCGTCTCGAGAAGACCATCCTGGCTCAAGCTAAACATCTCTTGATCCTCCATCTTCGCGTTGTCCGGGGATTTCGCCAGCACCATGGCCAACTCTCGTTCTTCGCTGCTCGTCCCGTTATAAGTCATCCCTGATCTGGTCGTTCGCTCTGCACCAGAGCTGGACCGAGCACTCGTACCCTTACGATCCTTCAAATACCTGCGAGGAGGGATGTTACGAGCTTTGGACTCGAGATTCTTCCGAGTGAGGGAGATTGTCGTCGTCTTTTTCCGAGTTTGTGATTTTGCTCGAGAAGCAGTCGATCGGTGACGAGGAAGCGAGCGGATCGAGGGTGGAGAGGAAGGAAGATCAGGAGTGGGTGTATGAGGAGATGTAGTGAAGTGCGAGGAAGATGTCGATGCCGCTGAAGTCGAGGACCCCGAGGAAAAATGTTCGTCGTCGTCGTTATCGTCTTCATCGTCATCTTCATCTCCAGATGACTCAGAGGTCCATGATTCAATACGCTTGGATCTTCCAGGACGCTTAAATTCTTTGTCCGAGCTACGGGATTTCTGGGGGTTTGTGGTATTTGCGGGTTTGTTTTCGTAAATGACGGATGAGAGATCATAGTCCGGATCATCGCGGACAGCGGAGATGAGTTTGTCGTATTGTCCATCTTGAAACCACAAGAATTCGGAGAGGAGTGAGAGGGCCATCAAGGGTGACGGATCGCATATCGGACGAACTCACTGGAGAGACCCGCCTTGAGCTGAGCTCGGATGGCAGGGACAGTCCTGCTATCAGAGTGGGAAGTATAGAAGATCTTTATGCCCTTCTCAATATCACCTTCAGCTCCAGCAATAGCTCGAACCAAGTCATCTCGCTCCTGCTTTGACCAATAAAGGCCCCCTTCTCTTGCTCTGGGTAGATCAAGCCCGACTTTGGCGAGTTCTGAAGCGTAGAGTTCTTTGTTAGTCCTGATGTGCACGAGAACAGACTTGACGGTTCTCTTCGATTGTTTTGATCCCTTGAGGCACGGAGAGCACGTAGGAGAGGGCGAGAGGATAGGGAGCGATCAAGATTGATAGGAAGTGGAAGCAAGAGAGATTCGATGTCAGTCAGGCCGCCGAATGGACGTCAATCAAGGACGGAGTGGGTGAGAATATCACCACACCTGTAGAAACGTCTTGCAGGCATCTGTTAGTGATCTACGTTCCTTGATCAGAGCGGCGACGAGTTCTTGACGTTCGCTGTCGACATAACGAGGAGGAGGAACCTTGGTCTTTTTCTCGCCCGGTTTCGCTCTGAGTGGTGATGAGCAGATTTGAACGGGTAGCGAATGAGGTTCAGCTTACGAGGAGCGTCAGAGATGATCTTCGACAGCCCAGAATCGATATAGATGGAAGAAAGATTTACTTTGTCGAAGCCGAATTCGGTTTGTCATCTCCTTTATGTTGTTCCTCTCGCCCCAGGTCTCTGCTCAGCCGAAAATCCGATCCAGACGGGATAGTCAATTTTTGTGATCGTACTCAGATTCGAACTCAAAACAGAGAATCAAGCTCGAAGAGAATCGAAGGCCGAATGCTCGGTCCGATGAATCGGCGGAGAACGGGCGAATGACCGGAGGTAAGATCACCAACCTCTTTTGGGACCAAGATGAGATGGCTGGGACGTTGGCGAATCCCTAGTGGACGGGAACATACGGGACGATTAGTCATGGATGGATGACGAAGCGACAGTGTAAGGAGGGAAAGAGTGGAGGGGGAGGGTCAACAAACGGCTCGAGCCGAAACGAGAAAGGAAACATCTTGGACGCACATCAATGTATGTGCTGGAGCAAGGTTCTCTGGCAAGAGCTGACATGGATGTGGCTGAGGTACGGTCGAGTTGAGTGTTGTGCCCCTAGGCTAACAAGGTTGAACGAGGGGGACGAGGGAAAGATGGGGAATGACAGTGAAGAAAAATGGGGATCGCAGTAGGGAGAAGATCGATGTTTCCAGATGGTATAGTCAGGCAGTCCAAAGGAAGCAAGAAAGCAATCAGAGTGTGATGGTGGTCAACGAGTGAGATAGAAAGAGTCTAGAGGGAAACCCGAGAAAGAGGACGATCAAATGGTCCTCAGGCCGGAAGTCCCAAGAGTTCCCAGAGAGACGGTCAAACGCCTCGATTCACCGGGATTCTACCAGGACCAAGCCTTCCGAGAAGAGAAGAGTGTCTATCTGGGTCTGTAGGTGCTTCTGACTAATCAAGCCCACAGTCGATACATCCTCTCCTCGCTGCTTGAATCTGGTGTGACATTCGATCGGGCTCAAGTAACACAGATATGTATATCTATAACTCCTTTACAGAGTGCGATGGAAAGGGAGAAGAAAAAAAGAACGTAGAGGGACCGAGAAGAGGAATTCAAAAAAGCATCCGAACAATCCCCGGTTCTTCGTCTCTCTCCTTCCCTTCCTCCCTTACCTTTCCTGGCTTCAGCATGAGGTTCTGTTCACCTTCACCGCTCACCAGGGAATCGTATCGCCTCGCCAATCTCGGAAACCTCCACCATCTCGTTCGCGTTCAAGTTTGCCCATGACAGCGACGAGTTTCTCTACGGCTTGCTCTGGTTCAAACAGGCCCTTTTCTGGATGGGATGGTTTCGAAGAGGACACAAATGGAGAGGATAACGGAGTCTTGGTGGTTCCGGGATCTATTAAACCAAGATCAAGGGGGACAAGGACGCTTGGACGTGAGTAAAATGACCAAGTAACGATCTTTACAGAAGTCTCCCTGAAAATTTAGATTCGAGAAAGATGAAGGCGCTCACGATAAGCGAGAGAGATGGCCGAAGAGTGTTTTTGTTGGAGCTAGACATACACAGGATGGGGTGGTCAGTACGCATAGATGACAAGGGATATGTATTTACAGTATGGGTGCTCACTTCCAAGTTCATAGTAGCAATGCTTTGGTTGAGAGCGGTTTTCGAACTGGAAGAGAGTGCGGAAGGTCAGAGATGACTCAGTAACCGTAGCTCCGATGATGGAGATCTTGCTCACGATCTGTACGAGTACCAGCTGGAGGAAGATACATCAGACGCATCATGTTGGTTAGCCAGACTCGAATTATTTGAGATCCAAGCATCAACGTACCCCCCCAATCGATTGTCACCGATAGAGCCAACTCTCGCAGACACGCTGAGAGCCAAACTTATATCCCTACCGATCAGACCTTTTGCTGGATCTTCTTTGTCCTGGTCAAGTCCGAGCTGTCTTTCGAGTGCTTTTGCCGTTGGAACAAGGGGCACAAAGTGCTTGTAAGTGAGTAGGTGGGAAAGAGTGTTGAGTTGGAATGATTCGAGGGCTTCGGATTGGGTAATTTGACTAAGAGATTTCTCTGGGTGAAGCTTGAGATGGTTAAAGAATCATACGAGGCGCCATGACCAATTCAGCTGATCGTGCAAGGACGCATTTAACCAGCGAAACAGAGTAACGACACATACGATTCCTGCTGAGCATAAGATCAATCTGACGGAATCTTTGCCATATCTCGATCGAACAGCTTCGGCCGCCTTCCTGAGACCTTCCTCTGTATCGCCCAGTCCATCGACTTGATACACCGAGAGTCGATCTGCCAGATCGACCGAAGGGGAAGAAACAAGGTCGGAAATGGCACCTTTGGTGTATGAAGGCTGACGTGAAGAGAGGGCGACGAGACTGAGTTTCGTGGACTTGAGGATATGACCTGGAGGTATGTGTGAAAGCGGAACATGGAAGAAAAGAAGTACAAGGGATCAACAGGGAACTGAAGGTTGGAGTCGAATTGAGGATCTGAGAGAAGCCAAGTCATCGGATTGCTCACGGGAAAGATGCAAGGCGATGCCGGAAGATGCTCCCAGTAGTACTGCTACGCTCATGATGGGAAGATGGGCAGTCCTGGATTGAGAGGTTATTCAAAGAGAGAGCGATTTGAGCCAAACAAACGCACACGTCATCGCTCTATTGATCCAAATTGGTCCGATCCATCACCATCACCATCATTCTTCCACAAATGACTGCCCAATCTCCTTCCCAACGAGCCCTTCTCGCAGCTCAGGCTCGTCAGAATCAAGGAGCAAACTCCTCGTTCAGTCAAACCATCCCACTCAACTCGACCTCATCCACTACTTCCGCCCAAAATCCTCCAAATGACAGTAACCTGATCGACCCCTCGGTCCGAGCCAAGCACGATCGAGCCGAAAATGACGTTCGTGCAAAGTGGGAGAAGCTGATAGAGAGAGAAATTGTTGGACCTAACGGTTACGTCGAGGCAGACAAAGCCTTGACCGTGGGTGACATCTTGCTGTGTGACTCCTGAGCAGGCCTTACTGACTACCTGACTCGATATCCGCATTTATCTTACCCAAGACTCTTCTACGGCTGTGCAGGGGTATTCTAACATCTTCACCAACTGATCCTCGACCTCGGACACTCAAAGCGACCTCAAAAATCCTCACCTCAACCCTACTCTGTCTACCTGCGAATGGTGGACATAATGCTCTCATCGCGCTCCAATTCCGACGAAAAGTGATCAACTTTGAGGAAGTTTGGGTATTTGATGATCGACCGCTAGGGGGAGCTGGCAACGCTGAAGAGAAAGGAGCGAGGTTGACGGGACTCGAAGTTTTGGAAATCGCAAAGGGTGTTATGGAGGGAAAGCAGAACGAAATCAAGGACAGGTGAAAGAGTCGTGTTCGTGTTCATTACCGAGAGGATCAGTCGTTTGATTAACATGGCGTTGTCCTTATCTCTTTCCTGCAGGTCTAATAAAGCCCAGACTGTCGCTCGCACCAAGAAGGAGGAAGATGAGTGGGCCAGGAAGGAAGCACTCGCCAGTGTTCGTTCTCGTACCCATTCTGATCTGTCCACGCATGACTATACAGTAGTTGGCCTCACTCACCTTCATCACTTGTGCTTTCTCAACGGTGCCAACATAACAACCACACTCCCGATCTCGACATCTTGACGACTACCTTCTCGATCCATCCCAACTTTGTGGGGATAGATTGAGCAAGATCGAATCCATGTCAAAGCTCGAGCCGCCCGAGAGTCAGCTCATCGACATCGTCAAGAGGAACTTCAAGCTATAGCCGCTGCTAAGTCTAGTGCAAAGGCAAACAAGGTACAAGGGGTCACAAGCAGTTCTTCTTCCTCGAACCCCCAAGATGTTGAGGAAACGATCCGAGGCGAGGGATACACATTTGAAGGAGGTAGTGACGGTCATCATGGGGACGGGTGGGATGCTGTAGAATCTGCTGAAAGGGATGGGGGTTGATCGTGCAACGAATTTCGATCAAGAGATGGTGAGTTGAGATGGGGTCAGAAGATATCGCTCGTGTGTTCCTTGCTGGATAAAAGCTGGTGATGACGAGTCGCGACTGAGCTGGACAACATTGAACGATGAGTATCGCATACCGTGGTCGACGAGGGAAACCCGATTGAAAATAAAACTGGTTGCTTGACTGAGATTGAGATTTATTTATGTGTTTTCCTATCTCGTCATTCTGAGCCTTGGGGTGGAATGGCATGATAACGAAGTCGTAAGAAGAAGCAAAGCGACCAGAAGAATCGCCCTCGAGGGAGAGTCACCAGGGAGATTCACCAGGGAGATTCTGATCCGACCTCCTCGCTTCCCGCTCGGTTCTCGAAATACGCAGTAGAATTCACAACCATCTTTCTCAAGCCAATGCCTCCAGATCCGCTTCCATCCAAGAAACGTAAACAGAACTCTTCATGCGATGCATGCAAATCACGGAGAGTCCGGGTTCGTGTTCCCCTAGTGTCCTTCTTCGCTCGACCCCCGACGCTGACTCACTCCATCCACCCAGTGCGATCTGGTCGACCTTCCGCCCGGAAGCTCTTGCACCAAATGCGTCACAAAGGTACGTCCAACATAGTCCAGTCGTCGTGGCAATCGTTGCCCAATGACCAGATGCTGTTTGTGAGCTAACCATGCTAATCTTGCGACGGTAGGGAATCGCTTGCACCCAATTCAAGAACTCTACCGCGAAGAATGCTCGAACCGGCGTCAGAATCGAAGCTGCACGAAAGGCGTATGGATCTGCTGAGATAACGATTGATCAAGCCTCTTCTTCTTCCGGCCCATCCTCTTCGTCATCTGCCCTCAACGCATTCTCTGCCTTGACCGAGTATCAACACCATCAACACCCTCAGCCTTCTGGTGCTCTCGCCCTACCAAGTCCATCTCCACATTCAGCTGGTTCTTTACCCAATCGCATCGTCCCTTCCGCCTCCCATTATTCTCCCTCGCCGTATTATGCATATCCCTTCGCAAATTCACCTCCCAGATCCTTCGACAACTTGTTTCCCTCACCACATGCATCTTCCCATCCAAATCTTCCTCTACAAAACTACCCTTACAACTTCCCACCGCAGAATTTTCCACCTCCCGGTCCACCTCCCTTACCATCTCCGACGAATGCAACGCAGATACTTCTTTATGGAGTGGCGATGAGTCAAGCGCTCGAGCAAGACCTCCTTGAATGCTTTTTTCACTCCGCCAACACCGCCATCCAATCCATCGATCCTCTTACTTTCAGGGCTACTTATCTACAAGCCAACTGTCAATCCTCTCAGCTCTCCTCATCTAATCAGTGCCTCGTCGCCATCATGTGCGCATGGGGATCTCGATACAGTCAGAACCCAGTCTTTCTGTCGTCATCATCGCCCAACCCGGAAATCAAACGAACGTCGTCTGCGAGAGCCCTCATGAAACGTGCACTCGATATGCTTGACTCTCATGGGGTGTGGAGGAAACCGAGTCCCGAGGGTGTTGCAGCTATGATTATGGCGATGCCATTGGCCGAGCATTTGGCGCGGATGGAAGTCGCGATGGGTGGATCGCCCTCCGAGGACATACAAGAATCTGAGATCGCAATGCTGGCCACCATTCACTCGCATATGGAGATCCTGGGTATGTGGGAGACGGCACAAGAGCTCAATCAGGAGAGGATGGCTTCGTCGAGAGCGAGGAATTCAGCATTCATGAGCGCTAGTAAGTTTGCTTTGACAATCTTGGCAACAGCAGCTGCCCGTCTGACAACAAGCGGGTTGATCTAGTTCCCCACCAGCGTACACTATGGGTCGCCTACATCTGGTCATCCTACACCTATGTGAGTTTCCTTCCTTCGACACCTGTCACCTGGCCTGAAGGGATCATCTCTTTCTGAACGTGGATAGGTGAACTTCTTTGAATTGCCTCATCCAGTTCTTTACTCGACTTAAACCTCGCATCTCAACCGAGACGTTCCATTCAGCTTTCCCGTACATTCCTAGAATCGACAGACCGTTACCAAACTTTACTCACCTGAACACTGGTCAACGTTTCCTTGTTCGTACCTCTTGTCTGAGTTTAATCGAACGTATCCGCGCAGGAAGACTGATGGTCAATTCGAAACCATATGTCAATCTTTACAGTTGCTAGTCTCGGCTTGGGGGATGATCGGAGAGATGTAAGGACTTGGTTGGGGCATCCGTGCGAGGTCGAATCATACTGAAAGTCTTTCTTCTCCCAGAATCCGGTTGGGCGCAAGCACGATCGTCATCCCAGCAAGCAAGAAATTCGACCCAATCTCCATCGACGACCTGAGCTCAACATGTCGATCCTTCTGGACCAAATTCGTGTGTCCAACTGTGCACCTGGTCGAGATGAATGACTCACCGAACATTATGTCCGTTGATTTTGGTTTGATAGGATGGCCTTACCGAATGGATTGATCGACTCGCGGATTGCGTTCTCGAACAAGTTCAAGCTTCGAGCCCTTTTGCGCCTACTCAACTTTGGCTGAACATGCGGTTCGGTACCATTGGTATCTGGTTGGAGATCCACAGAGTACGTTGATTTTTTTTTTTTGGTGGTTGTCTGAATCGTCAGACGTTCAATCCGTGATCGTTGGACTTCTTTGAACCTTGTTGGCAGATCATTATGCTTCGTCTCGAGTTCGAACGTCAACTGGGCAGCATATCAAATATGGCCAAACTCGAAGAACTCGAGCAGGAAAGTTTGGAAAGAACCATGATTGAGAGTAGATCTTTCGCTCAGCTTATGCTCGAGGTGAGTTGAGCAAGCCCGCCTTCATCGCGAAACAAGCCATTCTGATGACCCATATGACCAAAACAGCTGCCTGAATCCGAGGTTGTTTCAAAGCAATTCGCCGACATGAACCCTTTCCACAAAGCAGCCATCTTTCTGGCAAAGGTTCCAACTGTGGAGCAGGTTGGTGCCTAACTGTAGGTCCTGATGTAGTTCCATGGACTGACATGTCTGCGACCTGTCTACGCCCTCTCAGGGCTTCCGAACCAACGTCGTCGCCCTTCAAGATTGGGACTGGGGAAAGAAATGTTTCGTGGTGTCTTTGCTGGTCGAAGGTCTAACTTTGCTGGGTTCCCCATGGAGTTTGCACTTTGAGATGGAAAAGGAAATCACGGCTGTAGGTCTAGCGTGGTCGAACACGACAGTACAACACACGATTAACCATTTTCCCGTTTCCAGACCATGATCTCACACGCACCAGCCCACGCTCCACCTTTCCGACCGGGGACATTCCGTTCATCGAACAATAGCCCGATCAATCCTCACCTCCGATTTCATCCCACCTTGTCGGACCACTATGCTTCATCGTTCGACCGCTCCCCCGAGACCTCCTCTGATCCCTTCGAAGCATTCGATTCCCCCACCGCCTCGTCCGATACGAGCTCAACAGCTCCATACAATTACCGGCCCATCACTCGTTTCGTCCCACTCGTTACCAAACATTGCGTTGGTTCACCTAGGTTCTCTCTCAGTCCAGATGCTCAGGTCATGGATGGCCGTCTTCAAGCGGCCCATCAGAAAACCTGTCCCGTTGACACTTCTCCTACGACCTCTGATGAGAATCGAGAAACGAAGGGTTCTAGCGAGGATACATCGACAGAGGGCGGAAATACTCCATCACCAGCGGTCGGCGATGATGATGAATTGGAGCCTCTACTCTCAAGTTACGGATTCTCAGTCACGGTACGTTGGTACTCAACACGTAGCTTTCTGTTGAACGTTCCTTTTCTTTGCTCATCGACGAAACCTCTTAATACAGAACTCAGCTGCAGCGGCCGTCAGAGCCTTTCCTCCTATTTCATCATCGAACATGAACGGTATCGCTTTATCGACGTCTTCCACCAATTCGATTTCGGTACAAACGAACCCAACCAGACCCTCAGCTCCACACCCATTATCACCACCAGCAACGACGAGCAATGCTTCGGAAGGGTTTCTTCCACCGCTGATCGCCGGTCAAGAGGGTCCGAGAGAGACTAGTCATCTGTACGATTGGGGATCGTCAAGGTTCATGGATGGAATCGTCGGGGATGAGCTTTCGCAACATGCCGATCTGACTGCCGATCATGGACTGGACCCTGGAGATGGATCAGAAAGCAGGATCTTACAAGAGTCAGTCCCAGTCTGGTCTATCATCTCCTAGGGTATGATTGGTTCTAACACTTCGTTCTGTTGCCTTCTTTGCTTGGAATAGGATGCTGTCGAGTCTTCCGATCGAATTTCGATGATGCATCTGAACCGTCCAGACCTTTCGAGCTTTGAACATCACCTTACCTCATGCATCTCCCTCTCCTGTAAATCTATAAACCTCTCCTCTTTGCATTGTACCATCCCATTCAATCTCTCACTTCTTACCGATTGTGATATTTCTGAACCCTGACCGACTTCTCACCACCCCACCTTTGCATGTATCTCGCTTCGTCTCGATATATCAGTCCTTCATAGATGGAATCTTCAGCGTTTTTTTCTTCTCCCTGAATGGCTCTACTCAACTTGATTGATCTCTCGAAAACAAAATGACCGGCATATCTGGAAGGATTCATCCCTGCCCGGGTCTTTACAGCTAAGCTCTAGGCTTTGCGGACTGTTCTCCGAGCTGAACAAGAACCAACTAACTCCTGCTTTGGTAGGAGACTAGTCACACACCTATGAATCAGACGATGAATACAGATACCATGAAACAGTGCTTGATGGGGTTGAAGATTTATTGACTAAATCCTCAATGCATGACGTTTGACCGTATCCAATCTAGTAGTCGATCAACCGGATCCCATCTCCAGGACTCAACAGCCAGCACATGCATCCGAGCCCAACAATGATCTAACGAAACAGACAATTACCTACACTTCTGTCGATCTGATGAAATATATATATATATATAAATCGCTACCTGCTTCTCATCGGGAGATGAAAGATCGATTGATGTCGGGTTAGGAACCAATGTGAAAAGATCCCGAAGCAGTTTTGTGTATCTGTCTCTCTTTTGTCCCTCTCTTCCTTTTTTTTTCTTTTGGAACGTGAAGATCATCATAGGAACAAAGAAGAGGAAGCAAGAAAAAAACGTAGAGAAAGTTCAAGTAGCCAGATATCGGGTCGGTTGAAATGAAGATTATACCACTGTCGGAGCAAAAAAAAAAAAGATCAATCCAAAAGACACGACCGTCAGTTTTTTTTTCTGCCATCCTCTGACGCCATACACAAGGGAATTGCAGGCAATACGAACGAAGGACGCTGTTGATTGTGCCGTCTATATCGTTGCAAAGGCCATGTAAGCAAGTTGTGATCAGTATGTAAAGGTGTGGATGGCAGGAGAGAGGGGGGGGGGGGGGGGGGGGGGGGGGGGGGGGGGGGGGGGGGGGGGGGGGGGATAAGGGAGGATCGAAAGTTCCCCCTCCCCGACATCTATGGTTTTTTTCTCTCCTGGAACACGAAACGATTGACTCACCGAGTTCAGGGTTGTTGGTGATCTGTTAACAAACCACAACCAATTGAATAAACTGAGCAAAGGAGTGAGGAAAGAGAGGAAGGAGTACCGACCTGAGCGTATTTTCCCCAAACAACCTTTCCACCGGCGGTAACCAAACCAAGTTCCGAGACGTTGACCTCAATGATGGTTCCCTTAGTCATGACACCGAGTTGCTGTAGGAAGAGAGCAGTAAAGGTACAAGATGGTCTCAAGAATGTCAACATACGAGACGTACGAATCAAGACAAACACGATCTGTACGAACAGTGTACATGGGAGACTGGGGATTCTTCTTGACACCGAGAATAGGAAGCTGGAAGGTAGCTTTGAGGTCGGCTGTGGAAGGTAAACAAAAAATGGTAAGTGGACGAACTTGTTAGCTTCGACTCGACTCTTCCCGACCCAATCAAAATCCATCGTATCCGTTTTCCCCACAGTATCTCCTCCAGACCCGTCGCACAATAAAGGGGGGGGGGGGGGGAGAAGAGGTCAGACACAAGGAATGAGAAAGTAACTCACGATGGGTGACGTTGGCCTTCTTGTACCGAAGTGCCATCGGCCGAACAAATCTTTCCATCTTAACCGGCTTTCGGGTGAAACCCTCTCCAACGAACGTAGCCTTCGAGACCATTCGCTTCCACGATTTTGACTTTGACTTTCCAGACTTGAGGACCTTGAACATCTCGTCCTCTGCGATTCCTCGAACCTTGGGGAGTGGGACAGAGTACTTGGCAGCTCGGTCCTTTCGTCGCTCCTTGACGGCGGAAGAGAGAGCTTTGGCGTCCTGTGATGGTACAGAGGGGAGAGGTGGACATTATCAGCGGCAAGTCGAGCAGGACGTATCAACGCTCGACTGTCCAGCCTCCACGTTCGCCGTTTCCTTCAAACCGACTGCGCGCACACCTGTCTTCACCTCAACGATCAACTCATACCGACTATCGCATCAAGCTGAAACTCACCTTTTGACCCTCTCGGTCCAAAAGATACGTGGGCAAAGCTCCCTCGGGAACAGCACCACTGTCCTTCTGCTTGACGTTTCGTTCGTCGTGGGCCTTGAGCGTCTTCTTGAGTTGGACCTTCTCGGAGTGTCTCTTGGCGTGGTGGAGCTTAGCCTTGAGACCGAAGAGATGCTGAGTGTGCTTGGAGTTCTTGTGCGACATTCGAGCCTCACGCTTTCGCCTGATTGAAGGGATACGAGTTGGTGGAAGGGTGTGAGATGGAACAGATTCGTGTATCAGGGACAGTGTTTGGGGAGATTATTTCCAGATGTTGGTAGGGACATGGTAGCAGGGGACAAGATTGAAAGGTAGAAGGATGATGCAAGGTGGCAAAGGAGAGTTGGTTGTGTAGGACGAGTCCAGCGAGGTGCCGTTGAGTCTGTTGTTTGAATCGAATGAGACTCACGTTCGCTCTTCGTGCTAATCGAGAGCGGAAGGACGGATATCCAGATATGGATCAGCTCAATCCATCGGATGGAAGCGGTGAAAGTGAAGGCACTTACATCCATTTGACGACCATGTCTAGAGGGTACGAAGGAAGATTGGTATGTTGTCAGTCATGTGGAGAGTGATGTTATTGAGCTGAATGTACGTACCGCTTGATGGACTCCTCGATGTACTCGTTCTGATCAAAGCAAGACAAGGGTAGGATGAATGGTTAGATAAGCCGTTGGACTGGTCGGCTTGGAAGAGGTAGTATACTGACTTGAGGCTATGGAGAGAGGAGATGAAGGACAATGATCAGCAAGAGTAAGACAGATGAGATGGAAGGAGGAAGCGAATGCGTACCATGGCAGACTAAGATACGAGAAGGGTGAAGTGGGTGGAGGTCGAGTTGAAGGCCTGGTCCGAAATCCTCCCCTACAAACGGGGACCACTCCTAGCCTAACCTCCTTCCGGGACGCTCCGTCTCCATCATGATAGCATGCCAAGCGTTCATTATATATATCGATAACGCATACATTCACATTCCATCAACGACCACTCCATCTCTAGAGTCAATGAATTGAGTCCCTCTCCCGGTCAGACGCGCCGTTTCCCTCCAGACCTCGATCCACCATCATGAATTTCAACAACAACCCCCTTTACCAGCAACTCGCTCGTCCACAATCCAATTCTGGCCCAGATGGATCAGGTGCTGGAAACGGTGCTGGTCCTAATTCGTTCTACCAACTCTATCAGCAGCAACAAGGGGGAGGTCTACATCCGAACCCTCCCCAGCAACCATCGAATGGCATGCCATTTCTACCTCAGTTTAACATGATGAGTTCGAACCCTCAGCAACTACAGCAGCAGCAGCAACAACAACAACAGCAGCAACAGCAGCAGCAAAATCACGTCCGGCAACAATCATCTCATCCCTTTCCGAATCCGGCTTCCATGCATCACCCAAATCACCCCAATTTCGCCAATCATCCTCAAAACGCTGTGCAGCTTCGAGATCAGATGCTTGCCATACAACAAGCTCAACAACAACAGGAAGCAGGTCGGCCTGGTGGTTTGGGAGGAGCGAATGGACCTATCAGTGGTGTCGGTAACGCGAACGTTGGTGCTCCTGGCGGCATGCAGGGAACGGGTTCGGGCATCGGAGGACAAACAGGACACAGTAGAATAGATTCCAGTCGTCAATCTCAACAGATGCCTCCGGGTTATCGACCAAATCAGCATCAGAACATGAACCAACAGCAGCAACCGCCTCAATACTCATCCCCTCATCCTCCTATACCACATCAGACACGTGTAACTTCTCAGCCCCAACCTCTTCAACAACAACAACAACAACAACAACAACAACAACAACAACAACAGCAACAGCAACAGCAACAGCAGCTTATGCAACAACAGCAGCAACAGCAACAACAGCATCGTCAACTCGTCTTACAGCAGCAACAGCAACAGATGCAGGCAGCTCAACAACAACAAGCTCAAGCCCAGGCCCAAGCACTCGCTCAAGCTCAATCTCAACAACAGCAACAATTCCAAAAAGGCGGCAAAGAAGATCGAAGGAGAGAAGGTGAAGACGCTGGTAGTAGTCGAAAGAAACATAGATCGAGTAAAGACTCCGGTGTACGTGATGTTTACCAACCGAACACGAACGACTAGTCAACGTCGCAAGCAAAAAAATAATAATCTAACGCCATGAGTTCACTCTTCTTCATTCTAGCACAATCAATCCAACCCTCTTTCATCATCAATGACGATGATGATCGAGCCATTCCCTTCTCAACCACCTAAAGATCAGGTTGATGGTCTTACCTCAATCGATTTCGCCATTAGAAGATACAAGCTTCGACACGAACTCATGAATGAGATCTTCAATCCGATAAGAATATGTACGTGGGCCCCTCTACATTTGCCTCTCTCTCTCTCTCTCTCTCTCTCTCTCTCTCTCTCTCTCTCTCTCTCTCTCCTCAAGATTTAGCTCACAATGACCCCTTCTTCATTTCTCTCCCACATGGATATTTTTTTCCCACACCTGTTAACAATCACCAAAAAAAAAAAAAAAAAAAACGTCGGATCGATTGTCAACAAAATAGCTCAACTGCCACCACCTCCAGAGATCCCTAAACCTCATTATTCAGTCTCAGATCTAAAAACGAAACTGGTTCGTGCAGATTTTACTTCTCGCTTTCATCTTGTCCGGAATTTTCCTTTTTTTTTTTAAAAAAAAAAAAAAAAAAAAAGTCCTTGTGTGACTTATTGTTTGAATCTGTTTCGAACTCTCGATCCTTCATCGCGATGTGTTTTCTGCTGCCGACGATAACCCCCATATCAGAGAGAGCTAGAAGAAGCAAACGCTCTACTGGAACAGAAGCAGGCGAAGGATGGCCATCAAGACGATAGGAAGGGTGATGATGATGATGATGTGGGTCAGGATCATGGAGGAGAGGGAGTAGGGGAATCGACGAACGATGGCGGTCATGAGGGGAAGTTGGGTATCTAAAGTCTGAGGATACACCGGGATATACTGGAGACGGAGAGAGAGAGAGAGAGAGATTTTTTTTTTAAATTGGTTCCTGACGACTTTGAACGACTTCACGATCTTACATCCTATCGCGCAGCAATAAAAGTGAAAAATGACCAGTCCAATCCTTCTATGCCTGACTTCTCTGACAGACAAACCTGAAGCTTAACCTTGTCGAGATCGAAGAGCGTGCGAGATCAGGATGGAGGCATAAGTAGCTGCAATGTAGATGACGACTCGAAGTGGAAATGGGGAGAGCTGAGATAAAGGTGGAACGGGGGGGGGGGGGGGGGGGGGGGGGGGGGGGGGGGGACGAAGTAAGTCGAAAGTGAATATGAACAAAGAGTGAGACGGGACCGTAATGATCTTTTGTCCGGTTCGGGTAGTATTGTTCAAAAACATGAAGGAGGACTTACAGTGAGGAAAGGGTATGGAACTGAGAAGATGGAAATGCGTGAGCAATACCTCTCGTTCCACGAGAGTCGATCTGAAAGACTGGAAGGAAAAACGATCCGGTACACGCACACGTAGGGTTCCACAAGAAAGTGTACTCCAAGAAAGCAGCGTATGCGCAGCCGAGGAGGGCGAGTGTTTGTCGTGTAGATGAACGGGAGGATCGATGGTGTCGAGGTCGAGCGATAGCCCAATCGAGAATGAGAAGAATGGTGGGGATGAGATGAACTTTTGTAAAGTGGATTTTATCAGCGACCGATCCGGGGAGATATATGGAAGATATCAGCTAGAATGCGTGGTGTTGTAGTCAGATTCTTTGGAGAACGGATTTCGACGGGAGTCTTACGAGCGGAATCAGGTCCTTTCGGCAACACGACGGCGCTCGGATGTTCCAAAAGATAAACGAGAGAGAACGGTGTTTGACGTTGAGCGATAGTCGTTTGTGAAGCTGGTAAGAGGTCGATGATAGTTGGGGCGATCGGGAGGACGAAGTAGGCAACGACTGTCAATGGCCACTGCAGTGGGTCGAATCGAGAAACGTTCAGTCTGGTTGAGTGCTTCTCTCGAGTGAAATCGTTATGTGATATCAGCGATGGACCGACGTAAACGCAAGAGACGATAAGCTCAACGGGAATGGCGACAAGCAGAAGATAGTGATGAAGTTTCTCGATGACTAGTTGAGGGAGGAAAGAGGAAAGCTATCTTGTGATTAGCGTCGGTTTGAACGATCCATGGTCCAATCCTTGTCATCAGCAAGACTCACTCGGTCGAGGAGAGATTGAACGGCATAGTCCGATGGTCGCGCAGAGGAAAGCGAGAATGAGTCCATGGACGGTCAAGAGTAAGCAGGTTCCTTGGGAATCGAATGGGGACGAGAGGGTTAGTGCAAGGGGATATGCAAGAGCAAGTGGAGCAGACGAACCTCCTTTGAGTTTCAAGAGCTCGTGGGTAAGATCAAGATGGGGAAGAGCTCTGAGACCATAGGTGACGACAGCTAGAGTTGATGATCGAATGAGGAAAGCGACAAGGGTAGTCATGACTGCAGGAATGATGAGATCGTGCCAGGTCAGCGATATGGGAAGAATTGGTCAGGGTAACGTGATGGCTCTCTTGATGGGTTGAGCGTGATTATCAGTCGCTGAGTTGAACCAAGGATATGTTCAACATTGGATCACGAACCGATATCACCTCACCTGCTCGTGCATATATATCCTTGGCTCAATCTAATCCAGATCTCTTGCACTGACCACTCGACGCCACTAGAACCAATCGATAACACGATCTCCGTCGAGACTGAGAGGCGTTTCTCTCTCTTGAATCTCTTTCTCTCTCTCTTTTCTTCCCCTCCGTCTTCTCCCCCTCCCTCCTTACCTCCCTTATCCACTCGAGAGGAGAAACAAACTTTGGATCATCCCTCCTCCCACCCGGAAACAAGGGGAGGGGACAGGTTCCCGGTTTTGTTTTTCCTCAGTCCAGATTGAATGGATCCCCCTTTCGAGAACTCTATCTTTTCTTCCCTTCTCTCAAGCCCTTAATCTCCAGGGGGACTTTCGAGACCCTCCTCGTCCCGCCATTCCTCCCTAGGATCCCTCAACCGGGTGCCCACACGAAAACCAAGCGTTGATATTCTTCCTCGACATCATCTTTCATCTACTCGACCGGTCTCGACGTTCTCCTTGTTCTTTCTCTTCACCCTTTCTTCTCTCTTCTATCCTTCCCTTTCATCCCATCCCCTTCCTATAAGCCTTTCCTGCTCCTCCCCCCCTCTCGCCTTCTCGTCCTTTCTTTACCTCCCTGCTCTTATCACGTTCCAGTCCCCCACAAGCTAGCCTCCTCTTCAGGAAACCGACAAGCTGACCATCAATCACTACCCCCTTCCCACTCTTTCCGTCGCCAAGATGATCATTCCCACCAACGAGACCCTCACCAACGCCCTCGACCTCGCCCGGGCCGCAGAGGAACATATCTCTCCTCTCGCCTGCGCAGCCGGAATCACCTACCTCTACGATACATCTTCTTCCATCCTCGTTTGGATTGTAGAGACCGTTGATTGGTCAATATCGATGTCGATATTCATCGGGACGTACTATGTGCTGCCTGCGCTCGTTTTCTTCGCTGTCTACACTGCGTACTGCTGGTCCAGGTGAGCTTGGCATTCTGGCTGCCATTTTCGTGTCCTGCTGAATCGTTGACATGCTCACTGATCATCGATCCTGATCTTTCTCTCTATCAGGTTCGTAAAGATCTCGAAGCTCAACTCTCGAGCCAAGCTTTCGTTGGCATTCCCAACGATCTCCGTCTTTGCCGTCCTCTTCAACACCGTCAAGCACATGTCCATCGGTCATGGTTGGTATTGGGCAGGGAAGTTTGAGAGTGAGCCTTGATATATACTCTCGTGTGATCCGCCTGCATCGATCAATCTGACCCATTTGATGCTCCTCGGGAATGCACAGAGTATCAGAAGGCCGGAGCCGATATCATTACGATCAACTCTGTCTTCAACTCTACTCCCGAATTCTCCGTCGCCAACGCTCGGGCCATCCACAAGCTCAACTGTGATCGACAGACGTTCAAGAGTATGTCCCACCTGTGATATTAGGGGCTGTGAAAACGAACCGGCCGTCTGATCGACATATCCATCGACATCTGAATTATTCCTCCTCTCAGAGCCGACAGCAATGTACAAAGTCCTTGCCTTCTTCGGCAAGAACCTTGTCATCGTGGAAGATACTCACGAGACGTCCGAGTGGAAGCTTCACCGAAAGATCGTCGCCGGCTCGTTCAAGGAGAAGGCCTACCCTCTCGTCTGGAAGAGGACTCAAGGGAGTGAGTCGCCTGTGCGAACGTCCTTGACAGTACAGCCAAATACTGACAGTCACGCGTACCAATCGCGTCAGTCCTTGATGAGATGACTAAGGCTGAGAAGTGGGACGAGCTTGCTGCTGGTGAATTCGTTGATGTCCCTCATATACACACCATGACCCTTCGAGTGAGTCTGTCGACACCTATCTTACACTACTCACAATCATGACTGACTTAGTTGTACGGCGATCCTGCTCCGATAGATTGCCCTTGTGGTCATCGCCGAGGCTGGATTTGGACTGACCCTTCCTTGGGCCGATCACGTCGCCAACCAAAAGGAGCACACCGACGCTTCCTCGAGCATGTCAATCCAACAAGCCCTTCGGACTGTCGCCGAGAACACCCTCATTCGAGCCGTCCTCCCAAAGTGGGCCTTTTGGTTCCCCAACGCCAAGTACGAATCGCTCGACGTCGCTCATCTTGACTCGTCGGATCCTGACTCATGCTTGCTTTTCGTCATCCCTGTAGCCTTTGGAAGATCGATCGAGCTTTCAATTCGCTTGAGAAGCAGATGATCGTTCGTCCTTCATGCTCCTATCCACCGCTACATCATTGGTTCCTGACCACCGCCCCTTCTATCTGTCTGATCTCTTACAGGACCTCGTCTACACTCGCCGAGAACTCATCAAGGCTGGAATTGACTACGAAGACGTCGAGACCAAGGACGAGTACTTTGAAGAGGAAAAGGTCGTTGAAAGGGTCGAGAGAAATGATCTCTTTGGTGCCCTGATCAAGAGTGCCATGGAGAACGAGGAGCAGAACGACACAGGGATCCCTTCGACTTTTACTAGCAAAGAGGTGAGTCGAGAAACGTAAATCATCCGCTCGACCGTCCTCGATGGATGACTGATCTTGTCCACGTTGCAGGTCATCGGAAACATCTTCATCTTCCTCCTTGCTGGGCACGAAACTACTGTAAGCCGTGACCCATTAATCAACGATCGACTTTAAGATATCTACTGAAGCGAAGGTGTCAAACCCTTCTTTTAGGCCAACTCCCTCGCTTTTGCCCTTGCGAACCTCGCCCTCCATCCAGAGGCCCAAGCCAAGCTCCACGCTGAGATCATCTCCGTTTGCGGCGAGGATGGGGTCCCATCTTATCAAGATTACCACAAACTAAAGTACACCCTTGCATGTTACAACGAGAGCATCAGGATGTTCCCCCCTGTCAACATCATCCCAAAGGAGGCTATGGAGGACACCTACCTCACGTCTTGCGTCGAGGATGGATCAGGTGAGGTGTTCGAGGAGAAGACATTTGTGCCGAAGGGATCAAAAATCATGGTTGATGCCGTTGGCCTTCACTACAATCGTAAGTACATCCTTCTCTCTCCCACCCACTCATGCGTCTTCCGAAGTTAATCTGACTCGACTGTCTGATATCTGACCTCCAGCTCGATACTGGGAGAACCCGACTTCATTCCAACCTGAGAGGTTCCTTAAGCCATACAACAAAGAAGCCTTCGTTCCATTCTCTGGAGGTCCTCGCGCTTGTATCGGTCGGAGATTCACAGAAGGTGAGACATTTGAATTTCCTTCTCTCGGTCTTCTCCTCTGTCCGGATCTCTCTCTCTCCTCAAAAGGAAAGTTCGAGAAAGTCTTAATTGACGTAATCCTGTTTGCCTCTTCGCTTTGCTTGACCTTGATTCAGTGGAATCCGTTTGCGCCCTCGTCAACTTGATCCGGAGGTTTGAAGTCCGACCAATCCTTCAAACTGGAGAATCCATGAAGGCTTGTCAAGAAAGGATCCTTAGGGCCAAACAGGTCATCACCCTATCACCCATCAACACTCCTCTTCGATTCGTCAAGAGGGCTTAGGTTTTTTGGTGGCTTCTTTTCTTCCTTGGAATCAACCGATTTCGACATACCGCTCAATCTTCTCTCTCTGGCTCTTCATTCCTTGCCTCGTGACATCATACCTCCTCCCCCTTCTGCTTCTCATCGATTCCAGCTCGTCTACCTGCTGTTGTCTGTTGTTTGTTCATCAGTTCTCTCCGTCCCGTTTCCCTCCCTCCAACTAGCATTATATCAGATCACAATCACCTTAAACACGACTTGAACAAAGATCGTATCATCCATCTTTTCATACCACATCATGCACATCATCATCATCATCGTCATCATCACCATTCCCTAACGACCATGCAATGACATCCTTCTTTCTCATCCTGCCCCAGCTTGATTTTTTTTTATATACAATACTTCACTTTTGCATCTCACCAAAAAAAAACCTTCTTTGTAGCTCTCTCGATTGTTCTTTTTTTCTCCTGCTTCTTCCTTCTTCTTTCTGGTACATTCCGTTTGAACTTTCCTGGTATATATTTGCTCCTCTACGTTGTTCGTTTCTATGCTGTCTCTTTCTTCTGGGTAGTTCTTTCTCTCTGTCTTACTTTTGCATTCTCTTCAACTCAAAACCCGGCGACCGTCCTCCCCCCCCCCC
>BCKM01000005.1:203059-218342 GCA_039545415.1 Udeniomyces megalosporus | reverse complement strand
CCCCCCCCTCCCCCAACTCGTTTCGATGGAAGCCGTCTTTCGTTTCGCCGCTCGTTTGGGAAGCGATGTTTTTCTTTTTTTTCTTTTCCAAATTGAGATACGAAGCGATGGTCATTTCAAAAAAAAAAAGGGGGGTTTAAACCTCACCCTCTCTCCCGATTTGGCCCAGGAGCAAGAAAAAGAAGAAAAGAAGGGGGGGGAAGAAAGGGAACCTTCCAAGTCCTAAACGATCTCAATCGTTTTTGAACGTAGCTTTTCTCTTCTCAGCGAAAGCGCTCATGCCTGCCAAAGAAAAAAAGAAGAAAAAACCCCCGATTCCACAAGAGGTTTTTTTTTTTTTTTTTTTTCAAGTCATTGTCAGTCTTTCTCCCCAACGAGAGATGGAGAAGAAGAAGCAGAAGAAGGAGAGTCTGTCGAACTGGATGATTCAAAGCCGGAACGAGATTGGGTCAAGAAAAAACAAAAAGACTCACCCTCCTTCTGATCCCTGGTAGCAAACAAACTTTGGAACAACCTCCTCTCGTAAGCCAATCCATGACTTAACCCGACTTCCTGACTCATGTTGACGGCTTCTTTGGCGGCGAGTGTGGCGAGTCTACCTTTCGATGCGATCTCTTCGGCCACTTTGATGGCTTCAGCCAAAACACCTGATCCTTTGATCGAGGGATCGTCGTCAGGAACGACGCGGGAGATAAGACCGTGGGATTCCGCGAGAGCAGCTGAGAGGGTCTTCCCGGCTGAAACGAGTGAGAGAGAGAGAGAGGGATGTGAGGAAAGGTAAAAAGGTGTCAGGAAAGGAGAGCCAAGGTGGGGGAGGGGGGGGGGGGAAGGGGAATTGACGTGGCTGAAGGTCGTTTGAACGGAAGCCTGATCATCTGGTATCCAACTCTGCATCGACAAGACTCACTCAGGATGTACTCCATTGCCAGAGATTTTCCAAGCGCGGCGATCAATCTATGATGAGATGGATTGAGCGAGCATAAGAGTCAGGGTGGGAATAAGTAGGCTTCATGGAGGGATCAGAACCTTCAAACTTACCTCTGAGTGCCACCTGCTCCTGGGATGATGCCCAAGTTGATCTCAGGCTGACCGAACTGAGCGACGAGAGCTAAAGTATCAGTATCATCCCTCCGCAGCAGACTCTGAGCAAAGTTCGTTTTTGCCGGCCTTTCGCCGGATAGACGTTTAAAGGCGACAAGACGAAGACGCTTGACTTACGACAGCGGTAGGTGAAGCGAGCAAGATATCACACATCATAGCGAGCTCGCAACCTCCTCCTAGACAGAAGCCGTTGACGGCGCCGACGATTGGCTTACGGAAAGCAGTGATGTTGGACCAAGTAGCGAGGAAATCGGTTCGATAACATTCTGCATCTGAGTCGAGAAGATGTCGGAAAAGACGATGGGATGTAGCCTTGTGAGATGATGATTCTGGAGGTAGAGAAGGAAAGCTTGAAGGGGGAAGGAGTCGGGTGAGGATGTCGAGACAGACACTTACACTCCTTGGATTGCATCTCCTTGATGTCCGCGCCAGCTAGAGATGAAGTGAAAAAGAGACGAGTGAGCGAGCTATTCGGATCTTATCGAGTCAGGGTTCCCCCAGGGGCAATGGACCTACCCGCGAACGCTCGGTCCCCCTCTCCCGCCAGAACGACTGCTCCGATGGCGTCGTCTTTGTCGATTCTAGAAAGCTCTTGGTTTAATCTAGCCATGAGAGGGCTGTTGAGAGCATTGAGGGCTTTGGGTCGGTTGAGTTTGAGAAGAGCGACTTTGCCGGAATCGGAGAGGGTCGAGAGGATGAGGTCATCGGTCGATGTGGACTGGGACCTATGCATGCTCGAGGCTGGAGTTAGAATGAATCTTGCTGGGGCTCTTGAGATGTGGAAGAGGGATGTGGATCGAAGCATGAATGAAAGCAAAGGGGTGGGGGCAGAAAAGGTGATGGCAGTTGAGAGGAGCGAGGGTGGCACGGGAAACTGAGAAGCCGGCGAGGACGTTGGGAAAGACGAACGACAATTTACCCTCGAATGAATGACGATACCCATCATTATACCAACACAAGAGTCACCGTCCAGCCGACACTCATTGCCGAACATCAACTAACAACGTAACGTGCCCACCAGTCCGAAATCCCACCGATTCAACACCATCCTCGCTCTCCCAAACCCATCATCTCGACAGCAGTCCTTACCACTTCCTCACCAAGTTCCATGTCTGACCTCATCCCTCGCATCTATCATGAGAGACAAGAACGTGATTCCATGCTCTGTGCCCAACATTCCCTCAACAACCTACTCCAATCCTGCTACTTTCAACCTACCGACCTCGCCGCTGTCGCCACTCAACTTGATGACCAAGAGAACCATCAGCTCCATTCCGCTCACCAGAGGACAGAGAGTGTCAACATGGATGATTCCGGTTTCTTTAGCATCGGCGTCTTGGACAGGTGCGCCCAGGTCTGGGGTCTGACTTTCGGTACACGTTGGCGTTCCGAGGAGATGAAGGAGGAATGGAGTCGACCTGAGTGAGTAAAGATTGGCTCGTCGTGCTCTCGATCGGTTTCGGTTGTGAAGATCGATTGACCTTGCGTCTTGAATCTTGAAGAGAGCAAGAGGCGTTCCTCCTCAACCTCGCCAGTCACTGGTTCACCCTCCGTCGATTCGGTTCACGTCCGGATCGATGGTACAACCTCAATTCGTTCTTTGAAACTCCCCAGTGGGTTTCGCCTACCTATCTTTCCATGGTCTTGTCCCAAGCTGAAGAGGAAGGTAAGCATCTCGACCATCTGCCTCCTTACGCACGTGATGTGAGATGAGAACTGATGCTGGTTTCTTCCCCTCCTCACAGGTTATTCCGTTTTTGTCGTTCGTCCTCTGAACCTTCCCGCTGCTTCATCATCGAACGACCCTTCGGCATCCGTCTCTTTCCTTCCGAATTGTTCAGCCGATGAGCACTCGAGTCGCATGGGCCCTCCCTCGAACGATCCTCTACCACCTACTGTGGGAGCTTGGGGTCGAGAAGCTCAAGCTGCTAGTTTCGGAGAATTTGATGGTAAGTCCTCCTTGGTTTGACTCTTCGTCCTCTTGGCACTAACTCATCTCCCTTCTCGGCTTCATCTCATCACGCGTGTCCATGATCGCCTTTCTGATAGACGATGCCGACCTCCAAGCTGCTCTCGCTGCTTCGATGGCCGATCATGAATCATCCTCCACCTCGACTCCAGCCTTGGATGTCTCCTCATCCACAGTCCCTTCCGTTTCCATCCCGCCAGCGACATCACCTGCTCTTGTCGACGAATCCGATCCCGTTGCACTCTCAATGCAACGCGCTCAGGCTCGTCTCGCCGCGTTTCAAAGGGAGCAAGCTCAGGCTCTCATGGGTACAAGTGAAGATGGTTACGGTTTCGGCTTTGGTGTTGGTGGTGTTGGTAGTTCGAGCGGAGGATATGCTGCTGCTGTTGCTGCCGGATCAAGCAGAAGGGTTCAAGAATCGACGACCAATCAGCAACAATCAACATCGTCATCGTCAGCTCAAGATCCAAGTGGGCGGACTAGAAGAAGACAAGCAGATCCGACACCTTCTATCCCCTCTCCTACCGTTCCAAATCCAGCGAATCGGTTCGACATACCATCCTCTTTCTCGTCCTCCATCGACGCCAAGATCCAACCTCCTTCATCCTCGACTAGAAAATCTTCCGATCTCTTATCCCCCTCACTTTCTTCCTCCTCGAGATCAAAGAATCAAAATCAGCGTTTGGATTCACCTCCTTTCACCAAGAACGCTGACATGGAATCATCTTCACGATCTCGACAAACACAGTCATCTCCATCGTTCAATCCCACGATGTCCGGAACTCGATCGAGACATGACGAGGATGAGGAGATGCTTCAAAGAGCCATCGCTGAATCTGTGAGAGATCAAGAGAGGAGGGATAGGGAGGCTGCTAGCGGAGGAGGTGGAGAGAGGAACGCGATGGATCAGGATGATGATGATGATGATGATGATGAGGTCGAAGAGGAGGAGGAAGATGAGGAAATCGACGAGGAGGGTTATTACGATGATCTAGTGGAGGAGAATGTCGAACCGGCTTCTCGACCAATCAGGACGACAGGAACCACCTCTTCATCCCTTCAGCACCAGCCTTCATCGAGAACGACATCATCGGCGATGCCATCCATGTATTCTGGTATCGGTGGTGGAGCATCCATGATGTCAGATCGGGACTACAATGACGAGGATGAAGAACTCCAAAGAGCTTTGGCGGCGAGTTTGGAGGGTTTACCAGATGGTTGGGGTGGAATGCTGCCTTCTTTCGGATCAGGAGGAGAAAGGGGCGGAGCAGCAGGATCAGGTCCGATGGGGAACAAGGTCACCCCTTCAGCTGCAGAGGTCAGGAAGACGACGTCAGAGGTTGTCGAGGGAAGTCAACCTGGGGGTGAATCAGTGGACGAGGATGAAAGTGATGAAGAAGATGTGGGCAAGGAGGACGTCAAGGATGAAGAGGAGAAGGAAGACATCTTGAGTCCGGAGGAAGTTCGAAGGAGAAGACTTGCGAGGTTCGGCTGAGGGGAAGGATCGTTGGGGTAGATGAGATGGAGGTCGAAATGTATACATGCGTCTAAATGAACCACCTGCGAAGCTACGATCACTGTGGAAGAGGCATCGATCTAGAGACGCGTTGTTGCGTTCTCACGGGTATTACATTCGTCTCAGTTCTCCTCTGTGAGAACAGAATCTCGTCTCACCATACTATCATCCGTTCTGATCGTGTACTACAAATTTCTTCTACACCGTCAAAGCTGTGTACAAAGGGACTAGTGCAAAAAACGCATGCTCTTTTTTTTTTTTTTTCCTCACGATGACCATTTTCGCACAGACGGACAAGGAGAAATCTGTTGGATACAATGTGTTTGAGTGACTAGAGGAGGAAGAAAGAAAGAAAGTACAAAAGTATAGACTAGACTAGAGTCACGAGACGGAAGGAAGCCAGTCTTCTAGAGGGCCGACTTTCGGTGAGTTCGAGTGATGAGATGGTCGTCTCGGAAGGGTGACGTCTCGGCAGGTGCGGCTTCTTCGAGGTGACCGAATTGGTTCTGAGAAGAAGCGGTCGAAGGAGGTAGTGATGAGCGAGATCGGCAGAGAGAGACGGGTGGTAAGATAAAGTGAGATCCAAGAAGGACTCACTCTGTACTTGTACTTTGCTTGCATCACAGCTCCCGTCGCGGGGTCGATCGCTGAGTCGTGCCAGGGCATCACCAACTTCTGACTACCGTGGATTGCCATGGCAGGGTCGGCGCTGAAGATGACAGATGAAGAATGACACATGTCAGCAGCTGTCTAATTCTCGCATCTGATGTCATGGTTTGTTTCCTCTTTTTTCTTTCAGTAGACGTACACCTCAGCGATCCTTCCGACAGCGCAGTACGAGGCGAAGGAGACAGTACCCTAGGATCGGAGAGGCAAGAACGGCGCAGAGTTAGGGGACGAGATCGGCGGGGTGTTTCATTTCGGTAGTCCGGTCAAAGTCAACCGGGCTGAGACTCACAAGGACAATGGCCGCAAGGGCAACTCGAGGCCCGGCAGAGGGGTTGATGAACGAAGGGGGCTGGTAGTGGATTTTCTGAGAGACGAGACATCGAGTGGCAAAAGTTGAGAGGTCGTCAGAATCGAGATGGAGAAATCGAGAAAAGAAAGGCGCGAGGCCTCACTCCGGGGTTGAGGGACTGAGGCATGGCTGGAAAGGTGAAGGGATGGGTGTTTATGTTGGCTGTGTTTGAGTTGGTGTGTGTGTTGGGTGGTGGATTGTGATGATATCAAGAATTGAAGCCGTATAAATCGACGATGAGGGGAGGGAGTCAGCCCCTCTTCGGGGGGCTCAAGTCCTCACTTCAATCGTCATAACCCTAGGGCACCCCTTATCGACCGTTTCTACCTCCGGCTGATTCGTTTCCTTGTTCGATCCAAAGCCCTTTGCTTCTCGGCCATTTCCCCCCCTTCATCGGCTCACTCGTCAATCCCAAGATACGATGCTCTCCTCCCTCCGTCACATCAAGCCTCCGGTCCTCAAAGCCTTCTCTCTATCCCGGCGTCCTCCTTGGCATGCATCCAATCCCATCTTAGTACTATCGTCTCGTTCATTCCACTCATCTCCCCCTCGCAGGGATGTTCTGTTCCTCACCATTCCCGTCCGTAACCCGTTTGGAACCCTGCCCACAGCTCATCGTTCATATTCTCACTCATTCGGCTTTCGTCTCAATACCGACCAATGATCCATGTAGGCCCTCAAATCTGGTCTCTTGACCATCACACGAGTTTCACTCTTGATGCTGCCCTTCGTCTGGAGATGGAGGTGAGCGTCCGCAGTCGAACCCTTTCCGGCCCACATCGCCGAACCTCCCGTCCCTCTCTCCCAGGCTTTACAAGACACACAGAAAGTTCAGCTTGGCACTGCTGCAAATACCGGTGCGAAGAGCTTGACGAACCAGGACTTGATCGTACAGGTGACATAAAAACTAATCGCTGCCTGCTTCTCTGAGGCACGTAGATTTTCGCCCTCTGCATTCTCTTCTCCCTGGGACTCGACCAGTCTCCTCGCACCCATCGATGGCGCCTTCTGATGATGAATGAGAGTGAGGAGAACGCCTGGGCCAAGAAGAGGTAGGACTCTTGAGCTTGATCGTTCTCCTCTCTCTCGCCCAATCTGATCACTTCACCCATCGCTCGCATAGGTCTGACGATCAACTCGAGGAGGACTCGTCTTTGCTTCTTCCCACGACCTCTCCCGAATCAGAACAAATTTCTCGAATCCTAGCTCGGCTCATTGATATCATTCATGCTTCGTCGGACTCAACGACGGATGGAATCGTCTCCTTTTCTGGTTGGTGGAATCAACACCCCCCTCCCGAGGACCACGATGATGGCTCTTCGTCAATCTCTGACGTCAACAGGGAGTGGGGTCCGGGTGCGAGTGGAGATAGTGCCTTTCTTCGAGAAGGTAGAACAAGTAAGCAGAGCCCAGACAAGGGGCCCGCCTGGAAGAAGACGAGACGCAGAGAAGATGAGAGGAGGGGGTTCCGCCTGACACCCGAAGAGCTCGATAAGGTGATAAATATCAGAGGCTGGAGGATCTACGTCCTTGACAAGGTGCGAATGACTCTCTCGAATTCGAATGAGAACCTGGCTGTCATCTGCTATTGAAGCTTACGTTGTCACCCCTCCCAGCCTGAACTCAACGCATTCGCCCTCCCGTCGAGAGAAATCTTCGTGGACAAGGGTTTGGTGAACCTCCTTGAAGATGACCACCTGCTGGCTGCCGTTTGCGCCCATGAATTGGCCCACGTCACACAGAGACACGCAGTTGAGAATGTGAGTCTTGACTTGGAGGCTCGCTCGCTCTGGTTCTCGACTGACTCGCATGTATTTCTGTAGATCGGGGTATGCAGGATTCCTTACCCGACCAGTCTATGGCCAACCCTCAACTTCTCTGACTTCATCGTTCGATTCAGTTTCTCAATGTCGTCTCAGTATTCTTTGATATCGTTCGAGGGGTTTCATATGCTCTCACGTTGTCGTTTCCTCTGTCAGCCTCATGGTCTTTTGTCTTGTGATGTGATCGCCCAATAGACACTGACCAGTTCTTGGCCGAATGAACGGTCCTTCAGTGTCACCGATGGAGTAGCGGTCACGCTCAATTACATCAACGACATCATTGCCCATCGAGCATACTCTCGCAAGCTCGAAATGGAAGCAGATAGCGTGGGCCTGGAGGTCAGTTCACTTGATCTATCTGACCTTGAACACCGCCACTCCTCATGTCAATCTGACCGCCCGGTGTTGAGTACATTCAGTTTATGGCGATGGCAGACTTTGATCCCAGAGCTGCTCACGCCTTGTGGGACTTGATGGATGCCGCCGAGGAGGATGCTGGCGTTGCAGGGCACAAGTCTTCGTTCGCGGAACAGGCGAGCATGCTTCGGACCCATCCAACCAGTCAAGAACGACAAGATGTCAGTCGCGTCGTCCATTCCTCTCTTGTTTAGATTGGTTACTTAGGCTAAAATCGACGCGTTGTTCCTGGCTCAGAACATCGAGAAACTGCTTCCCCATGCGATGGATGTGTGGAGGGACGCGAGGAGAAAGCAGAAAGCGGAAAGCGCCCGGCTCGATGCGGCGATGAGGCTTAAGGAGCTGGAGATGACAAGTCAAGGTGGCAAAGATGGAAATCAGGGTTCCCCTACGCGCAAATCCGATGCAAGATGACTGGTCGGCTTCACCATGATGAATCGAGATCTCACGAAGAATAGTGGAGAGAAATTATAATTGAAATTTAATTCATCGTCGCGTCCTTCGATTCGGGCGCGTTTCGGAGAAGTCGCCACCGACCCACCTTCATTCCCCCTTTCCTCCGCCCCTCTCTCGATCGCCTCAGCTCAGATCTCTCGCCTTTAAGCATGATCTACTCCAAGGACGGGACCGTCCCTGAACGAGGTGGCTTCGGAGCCCTCGTCGGTATGGGCAAATTTAAGGTCCCCTCCATGGCTCACGCTCGGCCTCAGCGAGCTCTTCCACCTCGCAAGGTTCTTAACAGCCTGCTTTTCGTCTTGCTCCTACCGCCCTCATCGACTGACACACCATTAAATCGATCTCGTTCTCGAACCTTCTGCAGAAAACAAAGGTCTCCTACAAGGACAAGGGTGGAGACGACTCCGATTCAGAAGAAGAACGGAAGAGGGCGAAGAAGGCCGCCGCCCAAAAGGGAAAAGCCGTCCCTATCAACTTTGCCGAATTCGACGAGAATGGCGACCCGATTGGAGAGATCAACATCAACAAAAAGTTCCCCGTCTACGAGGTCAAGGACAAGGAGATCGTCATGAAGAAAGGGTAAGTCCTAGCTGGAACGACATTCGTCACCACTGCGCACCGACTCTCCTATCCATCTTCTTTGCTCAAGCTTCTGCACATCATGAGCTAATGTGTGCCTTTCAAATCCCTGATCTGACGGATTAGGTTCTCCGTACCTGCCATGACAACCAAGACCGGAGAGACGGTCTACCATCCAAACTCCAACGTGGCTCTCGGCGTCCGGCGTCAGCCTGTCTTTATACCTCGCCCCCTGCACGATCCCATGGCGGATCACGCGATTGTTCTTTTCGATCCGACTGTAGACACAGCTGAGACGGTCGAGGAAAGAGAGGAAAGAGAGAAGGAAGAAGCCGCCCAGAAGAAGGAGGAGGAACGGCTGAAAGCTTTGGGTGATGGTCCAAACCCACACAAGAGTCTCAAAGCTATCCTTGGTATCGACGACGGGAAGGGAAAGAAGGCTGTCAAAAAGGTTCCCGTTGTCATCGATCCGAGGCTCTCCAAGGTTCTCAGACCGCATCAAGTCGAGGGTGTCAAGGTGAGTGTGCTCCAGCCCACAAATCGTGTCGGTAGACCAACCACTCATCTTCCTTGCTTGCCCTCTTCCTGATGGTTGCAAGTTCTTGTATCGATGTACCACTGGTCTTCTCGCTCACGAGTCTTTCGGATGCATCATGGCAGACGAGATGGGTCTTGGTACGTTGCTCGATCCAACCTACGTCATCGATCGATAGACCGCAGACTGTTGGCTGACCCAGCCATTCGTTCACCATATCAGGAAAGACGCTTCAGTGTATCGCCCTCCTGCACACTCTCCTTCGACAGTCGCCTAAAGCGGGGAAACCTACGATCGAAAAAGCGATCATCGCGTGTCCATCGACTTTGGTCAAAAATTGGGGAAACGAGCTTGGTCCGTTTCCGTCACCACTCGAACGTGAATCTGTGCTCTCGTTTGAGTCGGACTGAACTTAATCGGCTCGTGTTTGGCTTTGTTTAGTCAAATGGCTTGGAGAAGGTGTCATTACACCGCTTCTCGTTGATGGAAAGGGAGGTCGAGTGGAGCTAATCCCTGCCGTCCGGCGATGGGTAGCAGCCAAAGGCCGAAACGTCACTCAACAAGGTCCGACTTGCTCTCTCCATATCATCAAAGGGGTTCATACTCATAACTGACATCCCCCTCGGTTCCCAAGTCATGATCGTTTCGTACGAGACCCTTCGGTCGCTTGGCGATGAATTGGCCAATTGCGAAGTTGGATTGCTTCTGGCTGATGAGGGTCATCGTCTCAAGAATGCTGGTATGGTCATGTTGCCCACGATTTTTCACATCTTCATCCATGACTGACGCATCTTGTCCCACCACTCGTTTTTCTAGAATCTCAGACCTTCACCGCCCTTACCGCCATCAAGGTCAAACGACGAGTCGTCCTCACTGGTACCCCCGTCCAAGTGAGTCTACCCTACCACGTGTTACCGAGCCTCAGATCTCACTTGAACCTCATGATATGCAATCCTCTCTGGTCAATTCAGAACGATCTATCCGAGTTCTTTGCTCTCCTCGATTTCGCCAATCCACGACTCCTCGGTACCAAAGCTGAGTTCAAGAAGCAGTTCGAAAACACGATTGTCAATGGTCGAAACAGCGATGCCACGGATAAGCAGAAAGAGGCTAGTAACAAGAAACTCGTGGAGCTGGGAGACAGAGCGAACAAATTCGTCATTCGGCGTACAAACGATCTTCTTTCAAAGTATCGTGAGTACCCTTTCTTTACGATCCTGTAGTGTAACGGAAAGGTTTTTGTCCCTGAATTCCATCGACCGCCCTGGGTATTCCATAGTTCCCGTCAAGTACGAACATGTCGTATTCTGCGAGCTCTCGCCATTGCAGCTCGCCCTCTATCGACACTTCATCTCCTCACCTGACATCAAGAAACTCCTCCGAGGCACTGGATCTCAACCACTAGTGGCAATCGGTCTTTTACAAAAACTTTGCAATCACCCAGACCTTCTCGACCTTCCCACTCAGCTCGAGGGATCGATGGACCTACTGCCCGATGATTACCTCAAGAACAAGCAGAGAAACCGAACTATTCAGTCCGAGTATGGTGGGAAGTTCATGGTTCTTGAAAGGTAGAGATCGCCTCAGTTCTTGTCATCCCGATCTTTACCCTCCTGGTTGACTGACATCGATGAGAATTTTCGCACTCAGATTCCTCGCTCACCTTCGTCACAACACCACGGACAAGATCGTCCTCATCAGTAACTTCACAGCCACGCTCGATCTCTTCCAGAAATTATGTCAAAACAACAAGTAAGAGCTAAACCTGATCTACGATTCTCACCTTCGTCACCGACTGACATGTATCACGGTTCAATATAACTAGATACCCCTGCCTACGACTCGATGGCTCTATGTCAATTCCCAAAAGGTCGAAACTCGTCGACCAGTTCAATGACCCAGAAGGGGGCCAGTTCGTCTTCTTGCTCAGTTCCAAGGCTGGAGGTTGTGGTATCAATCTCGTAGGAGCGAACCGACTGATCCTCTTCGATCCAGGTACGTCGATTGCTTCCTGATCCTCTCATCGCGAGGGATTCAGAGAGCTGATTCGTTGGAAATATATGAACGGGACAGATTGGAACCCTGCTGCCGATCAACAAGCTCTTGCTCGAGTCTGGCGAGACGGTCAGAAGAAGGAATGTAAGTTGACTGTTGTCAGAGCCGGGTTCTAAAGTGATCTTCTGACGTACCTCTCACGACATCTCGCTGTTTCCTAGGCTTCGTGTACCGATTCATCTCGACGGTAAGTCCTGGATCTTTGGCTTGGAAAGACCATCCCATGTACTCATCCCAGCTCTTTGTGTTGATTCATCATATAGGGTACCATCGAGGAGAAGATCTTCCAGAGACAGTACGTCTATCTATCTTGCCTGTAGCTACGAGAGCTGCAAACCTAATCATACCCTTGTTCTCCCACAGGTCCCACAAGATGTCCCTGTCGTCTTGCGTCGTCGACGGCAAGGCAGATACGACCGAACGGCATTTCTCGATCGACGCCCTTCGAGAGCTCTTTCAGTTCAACGAAAAGACCATCTGCGATACTCACGATACATTCAAGTGCAAACGATGCCGAAATGGCAAGCAGATGGTCAAGGCCCCTGCCCTCTTGTACGGAGACACGAGCAGGTAAGCTGTCTATCTTCGATCGCATGGAATGAACATCCTTGCAGGAGTCCAGGGTAAGACACTATGCTTACTTCCTCCGTTCGTGTCTATCCATCTCGTCTCTCAGTTGGAATCATTTCCCAAACGCCGAGATGGGACAAATGCACGACGATCTGCTGCGAGCAGAGACAGGCTCACCAGGCGTCAGCTACGTTTGTAAGTCGAGGTTCTCTTTTATCGCCGCATGTTTCGATCAAGTCCCTCGAGATTATGCACTGGCAAACGCTGACGTTCTCCCATCCTTCACCCCTTCTGTCGTCCTTCCCTCCGCGCGACCATGCATCTACCCCTCATTTATCCGCACGGTCCTTCAGTCCAATACATCTCGCATTAGCTCCCCCAATCGATTCGCTTCGACCAGCGCCGTCTTCTGCTTTCGCTTCGCTGCGTCCGTTCTCTTGCTTTCGTTCCTGTCTCCTCGTTCTTCTTGCTTCCCATCAGTCCTTCTTTTTCATTGATACCCTTACGCATTTCGATCATATAGCCAATCTCTTCTTTCTCGCTTTTTCATCCTTCTTTTGACGATCCTCATGACTCTTGCCCGAAATTCTCTCCAAGGCGAATTGTCGGCTCCCCGCCGGGAAGGGGAGACAGAGGGGCCAGAGCGATAGATTAAGGTGGGGTCTCCGAAGATCGAGAGGGGAAGGAGGCGATTATGACGTCTGAAATTTGGACTGCGGAGAATCTCTCTCGAGTTCTAGTCTCCCCGAGAATTGACATCACGGTTTTCCTGACCATCTCCCATCTCATTGCTCCCTCACACTCAACCAAGCCTATCTCAAGTCCCGAAACATGCTTTCCTCCGTCCTCATCACCGCCCTCGCCTCCTCCGCCATCGTCCAGGGTGCCGTCCTTCCTCGACAGGCTTCGACCGCTTCTCAGATCACGAGCAACGGACAGGTACGCTGGACCACTCACAAATGTCGACTTGATCCTCCCTGCCTTCTCGCTCAAACCGTACCCTTCTCTGCCCCTCCTCCTCATCACAGTGCCTTGCCTCGGGAGACGCTAACCCTCAGGTTGGATCGCCCATCGGATTGACCGAGTGCTCCGACTCTTCTTCGTCCCAGCAATGGGTACGCCACATCTTTTCTGAGACATCTTCTCTCTACCATCCCCACCACCCGCTGATCGTTTTTTTTTTTCTTCTCTGGTGTCTCGTCCCATGTAGAGCATCAGTCAGGGAAACAACCAGGCCGTTCAGCTCAACGGCTCTAACCTTTGTCTTCAGAGTGAATCCAGAAACGCCGAGGGTTCTGTCAGGTTGGTTCTTTCTCTTTCGCCGACCTTTTTCCCTATCTCGTCAGACTCTCGACCTTCATCGACTTTCTAGGAGGTGGAAAAAGAGAATTGATGGGGTCGAAAGAGTCACTAGCGTTGCATGACATTATAGGCTGAGACAATACCTTATCTTTCTCATTTTCTCTCGCTTTCAGCCTCGCCACTTGCAACGGATCTCCCGAGCAGGCTTGGTACCTCACGAACGACAACAGAATCGCTGTCACCGGTGGCAACCAGTGTCTCGCTCAGACCACCGCTACTGTCACTACCACCTGCGCCCCTAACGTCCTCGCCCAAGCTTGGGGAACGAACTCCCTCTCCGTCCCCTTCGTCGCTGGATCGGCTTCTTCGTCAGCCTCGTCTGCTGTTTCCAGCGGTGCTTCATCAGTCGCATCCGCTGCTTCTTCGGGAGCTAGCATGATGTCGTCGGCCGGTGCTGGTGCCTCCAGTGCTGTCGGTGCTGGTGCCTGTGAGTTTTTATCTTGATTTTTATAAAGTCCATCGACCTTGACTTCACCACGACTCGGAGATTAACTGGTACCTCTTTATCTTTCTTTCCAGCTTCCCTCAGTAACTCTGCCTCGGCTGCCGCTTCATCTGGTGTCAGCGGTGTCGCTGGAGGAGCTTCGTCTGCTGCTTGTTCGTGCTTACATCTCTTCGCTATCTCATCTCTACCTATGTGCGATGTCTCCTTTACGAGAACGATGCTTACTCGCACTATATTCTTTGACTGTGACTCCTCTTCATCAGCTGGAGCTTCCTCCGCTGTCGGTGCTGGTGCTTCCAATGTCTCCTCCGGTCTTGGTAGCGCCACTGGTTCGGCTGCCTCTGCAGGTGCCTCCGCCACCAGTGAGGCGTTTTCCTCCCTTGAAAACCGTGCGAGATTCCAAACCCGCCGAGACTAATCACCTCATCATTTGCTTCCTTTGCGCTTACCTAGATGCAGCAGGTGCTGGTGCTTCCTCCCTCACCAACGGTGCTGCCTCTGGAGCTGCCTCCGCCACGGATGCTGCCGGTAGCGCTGTCACCGGTGCCACCAGTGGAGCTGGAAGCGTCGCTGGAGCCGCCACTAGCGGAGCTGGCGCCGTCGCTTCATCCGTCGCTTCTGCTCTCGCATCTGCCACTCAGGCTACTAGCTCGGGTTCTTCCCTCAAGGTTCCTTCGGCCCTCATCGCCATCGGACTCGCCGTCGTCCCCTTCCTCCTCTAAATCGAGATAAATAATATATTTTTTCTCTTAAAAAAAACCCCCCCAATCTCACTTGGAACACTTTTTTCTTCTTCCTATTTTTCTTCCTCTTATTCTTTTTGATCCATCTATCGTCGTCTCCATGTGTGTCGTCATAATTGCCGTTGCAGTATTTTTTCCATCTACCTCAGCCCTACATCAGTCGTTTCCCTTTCTCCTTCAGTCCGTTCCCCTCTTCCCGTGACCCCTCCTTCGTCGTTTTTGTTTCATTCGATCGTGATTACATCGATTTATACACGTCATTTGGAGATGAACCTGTCCTCTATACATGTGTGCAACATCTCAAAGGGAAAAGAAAGAAAGAAAGAAAGAAAAAAAGTTATCGCCTTGAGGACCCTCTTTCTTTGGATGATGGTTTGGAGGCTCTCGAGTTCAAGCAGTAGATTCTTTATCACATAATAGCATTGTAGATCGGGGCGGGATTCCTCTCTCTCTCTCTCTCTCCTCGGTCGAGCACCACAAAAACATCAACCCTTGCCTGCCTTACATCATTTGTAAATTGACCTTCTTTTCTTTTTCTTTTTCTACTATCTTCTTTTTTTTTTTTGTCCTTGAATCTTTTACGACGATACTGGCTCGACTTTCTCGATCCGGCCATTTTTCCAACGGATCGTGACCGAGCCATCCTGAAAGAACAAGCGAGGGGACGTGAAGGAAGAGGGGGAAGGGGGGGGGG
>BCKM01000005.1:181353-202984 GCA_039545415.1 Udeniomyces megalosporus | reverse complement strand
ATCAAGACTGACCTCATTCCCAAAGTAAGCTGCTTTGGCAAGATCAACAAAGAGTCCAACTTCCATGACACCCGTCAGGAGTTTGATTTGAACGAGGAGCTGAGGAAGTTTCGTCGTTTCCAGAAAGAAAAAGAAAAAAAAAAAAAAAAAAACGCAGAAGAGCATCTCATCAGCGAAGGGAGTCGTGCGAAGAGAGCTAACGGTCGTTCTCGTTAATTCCCCCCCCCCACACACACACACACACATGACACGAGGGGATATAAGTGAGTGGGCGGTTATTCGGGAGGGGGAGGGGAGAGCTCGAGTAAGACTGAACATGAACAAGAAAACTAACTTCTCGGACATTCTTCATCTGAGTCTCGGGGAAGACGGCATCGATTACGAACCCTCCATTGTCAGTCACGACGGGTCCTGTTGGGGTTAACGTGACAGATTTCGGTCGATCGTTGTGTGAGATCTTGTGTCTTGAGGATGAAAGGCATTTGGAATTGAGAAGATTTGACACGTACCGGCCTTCATCTTGCCCATTCGAAGTCCAGCTTTCTCAGCACCCATCTCCTTCAATCGAAGCAGGAGAGGAGCGTACGCGAAAGGAGTGACTTCTATCGGGATACCCTGCTTCCACTAGATTATCGGGACGTAACGTCGAGGTTAGGTGATGCAAAAGTGGACAGGACGAAGGAGGGGGGGCAGGTAGTGTGACGAACGGTTGTGCCGAGGACGTGCGAATTCTTTCGGTAATCGGCGACCATGATCCATCTGTACGACGATACCAGCACCAGTTTTAGCTGCTGATTGTTCGAACAAACACAAGAAGGTCAAGAGGAAGCGCTCACGTGTCGGCGGCTTCAGCGAGGACCTTCTCTCTCAACTGACAAGCTCCTCCTCCCTTGATCGAGTTCAAGTCGTTGTCGACTCTGTCCAGCAATCCAATACTGGTCAGCTTACTAATCACATCTACTTCCTGATTGAGATTGATGGATCCGACTCACTCATCAGCTCCATCGATAGTGACATCGATACGAGGGTAAGAGTCAACATCTCCCAAGCTCAACTTAGCCGAAACGATTAACTCCTTAGACTGAAAACCTAAGCAAATAGAACAATTGAGAGTCAGTTGTCGTCAAACGGAAGGACGGAATAACTGATCCTAGCAAGATAGGGACGACGTTCGAGAGGCAAGTTAAAATACCTACCAGTGGGAAGGAAGACTCGTCCAGTGTTGGCTTCTTTCCCTTGCTGAATGATTCTTTCAACGACATAAGGGACGGTCGAGCCGGACCCGATACCAATGATCTATGTGGCGATTGACAGAAGTACAAGCGTTAGCGTGCATCCAATGAACCTAAGAAGCTCGGACAACCTCGAGTCTAGAGTATACGACGAGCTGCAACAACCGCCCTGCTATGTTCCCCAGTTGGACAGCCAGTAAGATCTCTTGACGGATGAGCGTACCTTGTGTTCAGACTTGATGTGGTTGTCAACGGCGGCGTAGGCAGCAAGTCGTTTCGCAGCTTCTATCGGGGCGAGAGTCAAGGTCTCCTTTGGCAGGTTGGGTTCATGGGAGACAGCTGAGGACTAGAGAGGCAGAACGAGGACCGGTTTAGATCAGGGTGAAGGACGAAAGACGAAAGGAAAAAAAGAGAAACGTCAGGAAGCTAGTCGGTCGAAGGAAGACGGTTGAGGGGGATTGGGTGATGAAAGGAAGACGATCTGACTGTCGCGTCTGAGGGTGCGGTGAGAACCTCTGCTCTGGTTGGGGTGTTTGTGCCGTTTGAGGTAGAGGAAGACATGAGGCGGATTGGTTCCTGCTGGGGAGGTAAGGAGGAGAACAAGATCGGAAAGTGATGACGCGATCTCGAAATCGTCGAAGTCGTCTGTCGACCGAGCAACATGGGCTCTGCTCTTGAACGCGTAGGGTGATGTCGGAAAGAAGAGTTAGGCTCCAGGCTAGGTAGGCAATAGTCCAGGATGGGATGGCATGTCTAGATTCAGGAGAAGAATCCACTTTGATCCTTGAACTGATCCAACCAACTCATCAAGCTCACACCCCAAACAACACTATGCAACATATCTCTCCCCCAGCTCACATCCACCTCACCACAGCGACCCCCCACGAGACCGATCCAATCCCGCTCGGTGCCCTTCAAGCCATCGAACAAGCCCTTGACTCGATCCAGAGAGCTCAACTTATTCGCCGTGCTGATGCTCATTTTCGGTCCTCACTCTCTGCTTACTGGGACTCGCTCACCATGTTGGTCTAACCAACTTCCTGAACCCTCGGGTCTAGTAGCTCATCTTTCAAGCTATCTTCCATGCCTCACTTAGGAATCACCTTAAATCGCTCCTCATTCATCATGCCACTCCCGCGTATCTCTCATCTTCTTGGTCCGAGGAAACGCCAGATATCGTCAACCGACTCAAAGTCCGAGCCCGACGACAAATCGCTCAACTAGGAGGTGTGTTCGAACAGGAAGTCTGGAAGTTCAATGCGAGGAAAGACGGCGTCTGTCTCTGCGATTGGGTGAGGACGCCTGAGTGCAGAGTTGAAAGCCTGGACAGAAAGCTGATCAACGTGACCTTAAATCCGTCAGGCGCATGCTCATGATATGGATTCTCATGGACTGTGTATATGTACGCTAGGGCAACGCTTATCATTGTAAGGACTTGTTGGGATGTGAATGATCATTTCTCGCTCATCTTTGCTTCAGCGTTCTCATTCCAAGCCATCTCTTTTCCAACACACCTCTCGCAAGGTCCAATTCGAGCTCCTATCCCATCACTCCATTGTCCGACCCTCCTCACGCATCCCTCAACGCCCTTCTACCGGCTCTCTACGATTCGGTCGAATCGCTCGAAGCCCAATTCCCTTCCTGTGCCTCATTTCGATCCGCTTGGCTTGGTGGGTCACAGGAAAAGGAGGATGAGATGGGTCGATGGGCAATCGGATTGAAAGCAAGTCTGTGGAGGTTCGAGAGAATCCTAAAAGAGTTGTGGCAGGAGGGAGCCAAGATTGACGAGCAGGATTATCCGGGTTGGTGCTCCTCTCTCTACCTCTAGATTTTCGGACAAGACTGACATGTATCACCTGCTTCCTGCTGTATAGCCCTCGCTCCGGATCAGATCGCCATCGAACACGCACATCCACTGGCCGTTTATCGAGTCGTCGTCCTCCGACATCTTTATGGCCAAGCGAACGTCAGCACAGCCGCAGTCAAGAGGTGGGAGATGTGCACCGCGAGACACGCGAAGATCTTGGCAAAGGATGAAAAGAGATTGGTGAGGTCCTTGGATCGCTTCACATCCTCTAGATGCTCAGTTGACATGACGCAGTGCTCCCCTGTAATTCGATTCTCTGATCAAAACCGATAGGCAGATGCGTTGCTCGCAGAAGGAAGGATTGACGAAGCTTGGGAGAAACTCAAGCGAGCTATCACGCTTGTGAGCCGAAAATCAATATAACCCAAGCGAGAGGGGTAGATACCTGACTCGCCCGATCTGACCTCGTCTGTGTAGACGCCAGATGAACCCGAGTATTTGCTTGCATGTTCTCGTCTGAACAGAGAAGCAGCACGCTTTCCTACCGGTAAGCTGATACTTGGTCTGTCGTCTCGAGTGCCGTCTTATGCGAGGACTAAGGACCATCTGTCGCAATTATTTGCTGCATCATGATAGCGCTGAACAGCGTGAGCCTCGCTCTAGAACTCGTTGTCCCTATGCCATCAGCATCATCGATGTCCTTAGCATCCGTCGTAGTCCCGTTCATCCCAACCAACAGAAACGAACGACGTCGAATCCAGTCGATCGAGAAATCAGCAGCAACGACGTCAACGACGACGGTTGTCCATCCGCTGAGAGATGTTGCGAGAGAGGAGCTAATCGGAACGATCTTACTGGAGCGAGGAGAAGTGTTGCTCGGATTGGGTAGAAAGGAGGAAGCGATGAAGGGTTCGTCCCCACTTCGATCGAGCTTATGATTGAAGCCGTGTCATGGCCCTCATTCTTGACCACTACCGATAGACCTCACTACTAGTTTGAATCTGATTCGCCGAGAGGGAACCCGAACGCAGATTCAAGGCCGTCTCTCTCAGCTGATTGGCACGTGAAGGGCGAGGAGGACCGAAGATTGAGAAACAAGCTGAGAGCGATTATATGCGTATCTTTATCGAGAAGAGGTAGCGAAACAGCGAACGAGAGAATAGGCAAGTAAGATGAGACACGTGACGAAGCGAAGAGAAACGAAACGGAACGGTAATTGAGGAAAAGCACTGGGTAAGCAAATTATTAAACAGACGGACATGAACACTCTCTCTCTCCGACCTCGCTTATCGTCTCCCATCCGGTACGTCCTACCTCCTTCTCACCGAGCCGAACCTAGCGAGCAGACCACCACCTTCCTTTTTCTCCTCGCCACTCCCACCACTCGCTCTCTCGTCAGGTGATTGAGCAGTACCCGACCTCTTCATTGACGAGCCAAACCCGATCCGGCCTAAAGGACTTGCCGAACCGCCTCCACCCATCCTAAAACTGGCTGCTGATCCACGAAGACTTCCATTCGCTGGGCTATCTCTTCCACCCCCGCTCCCTGCTCCTCCAGCGCTGAAATAATCACTCCGAGTGGGACTCGAAAAGATGGATCCGATACGGGGACGAGATGATCTGGGTTCCGACTCCAGAGATCGAGGTTGCTGATGATTCGGAGCTGATGTCGGTTGTCCAAGTGGACGAAGAGCCGGATAAGCGACGGTAGAATGAGATGATGACGAGAATGAGTCTGAGTGCATTCGGGTCAGGGTTGTCGAGCTTCCGTTACGGGCGTGTCCATTGCGGGGATAGGATCGAGAATGAGGGCGATTAGGTCGGGGAGAAGATGGTGGTGAGTTGAGTGAGATGACTCGATTAAGCTCTTCGGCAAAGTTTTTCTTAAAGACTGAGAATTAAGGAGGAGAGAAAAAAAACCCCAATGCAAATAGATAGTGGTGTCAGAGCTTCATGACGTGTAGATCAAGTACAAACCAACGAGTAACACTTACACATCTCCAAACTCTCGTGGAAAGGAAGCATGGATTCCGGGCAAATCTGAGCATGAAGATCGAGGCACGACTGGATCTCAACGACTTGAGCATCGATGGCCGACTTGAGCTGCGCAACCACAGCGTGATCATCGGGATGGCTCGACGAGTACTGATGGGTGAAGAACGCAGCACGATACGCCGGGATACCTGATGGGCAGAGCGATTCAGGGTTCATCAACGATTTGGCAGAACGAACAGCGCAGATCATCTCCCTGGTGAACGCGGCAGCGGTGGGAGTCATCGTACCTCCGTTGAGTGGTGCATCTACGACTCCATTAAGGGCCATAGAGAATGGATTGGTATTGATCTGACTGTCACCGGATTCAGCCAAGAGACGGTACTTTTGCTGCAATGTCTACACAGGTCAAAGGCGTCAGCTTTGAGAATTCGGGTCTAGGTTAAGTGTGCGAGGGCTGAAAGAAGGAAGGAGTTCTGACTTGAAGTTCACGAGTCTTTGATGTCACATCGTTGATGGCGGACTGAATCGCTGATATCTCGACTGTTCGAGTGTTGATGATTTCGGACCGGCGAAGGATAGTTGGAAAAGCCTGCAAGTCAAAGATAGAGCGGTGAACGTGATTTCCTCCCGATCGTGTATCGCATCAAAAACCTCTCACCTCTTCGGTTACGAGAATCGTCTTCTCTACGACTATGCTGGCAAGATCGCGTTCGTCACTGACCCCACTACCGCGATCGACAGATCGAGAGAACGAGAACTGATTGACGTTGCTATGACATCGTCACCGTATCGATATGTCAGCCAATGAGGGGTCCACGAGTACTGAGCGAGTCTCTCGAGCGCTTACTTTGACTCGTGCCACGACAGTACCGCCTTTGGCACGTCCATACCGTTGAAGACGGCTAACCCTTCTTTGTCTGGCTCTGGAACAACGGCAAGCACATGGATCACCATCTCCTCCCGATCAAGGATACCCTCGGGTAGGACAGATGTCTTGACGAGATAGCACGAAGGGTGCTTCGCAGACAAGCGGTCTGAGAAGCCTCCGACTTTCTCCCAATCGGCGCCTCGATAGATGAACCTCCTGGATCGGACCGCGACAGGGAAAGACCCGTAGAATGCTGAATGAATGAGAAGATGGCGTCAATATAGGCACCGATTATTTCATTGGGGGGATCGAATGATGTACGAGTCCTACTCACCGACGTAGAAGTACTGGGGCGATGCTCGAGGTTCCGTCATGATGCCACTCACTAGGCGGGATCGATGGGCGAGAAGTTCTGAAAGTCTCAAACTGTTTCATGAAGCAGGACAAGGTCGGAAGTCAGCACAACTGTATGTGTGCGCGCGAAATTTGTCAAACTCACTAATCGTATGTCTTGGTAGCGTGCTGCACTTCAAGTTCCTGGCAGACATCAATTGCTAACTCGAAGGCCTTCCCGCGACCTGGCAGACGTGATGCAAAGTGATATCAGAGATCGATTGCGAGACTGATCGGAGGCGATGGAACAATACATACCAAAGTAATCCAGCGTCTGGAGCAGGATGCTTTCTTTTCGTTCAAAGACTGATTGTCTTGGCAAATCAATCTCTCCTTGACAGAAGGGCTCGACAAACTTGTCACGCCGCCACTCATAGAGCGCAGCATGAAGCTTGAGCGCGAGTCCAGCCTCGACGTAGTCTCCATGAACAGCGTGCGCTTGTACAAGTTGATGGACGTAGTCGATGTCTAAGCGCCCGGTCCAAGAAGACGATGGTCATTAGAATTGAATGCGCTATGCGCTATGCGCTATGCTCAACACGGAACCGGAGAAACACAAACATACACATGGAAGAACGCTCGCCCATCTGTTGAATAAAATCGAGCAGTCTAAGCGTGAAGACGGTGCGATCGTCATCGAATTCGTCTCCTGTCGGAAGATTGCGAAGACTCAGGAGTAGAGAAAGGAACTGGTCGATGGAGTCGAGAAAAGCTGAATATCGACGAGGATTCAGTAAGATTGCCTCTGGGATAGGGACAACTGCTAGAAAGTTGCTTACTAAAGACGCGTGCTCGCAGGTCTGTCGATACACCGTCTAGCGAGAAGACGTGTCGCAGAGAAGTCACTGGAGATTGAAGAAAGCCCATCAGCACTCGAGAAACATAATATCAACCATAGCCAATGAGCCTTACCAAAGTACGATCGCGTGAACTCATCACCCTCTCCTCCAGTCATGAAGATGAAATTGAGCCGTTCGATGATTTCCGATTTGACCTATCAAATGAAGAGACACTCGTCAACAGGTAGAAATCAAATTGAAGGGGATCATCGCAACACACCTCTTGAAAACTGCCATTCTTTGCATCTGAGGCTACGATGAGAGAATAAAGGATGCGGACAGCTTGGTCGCGAAGTCCCTCGTGCTGACTCAAGCTCAGCGTGAGGACTTCCTGCACGATACCGAGAAAATAGAATTGATAGTGACCAGGTTGACGCATCTGAGTCCCATCATGACTCTGCATCGTGGGACCGCCAAGCGCTTGCCATAGTCGGTCGAGGAGACGAGCGCCAGAGGTACGGAGGTCGCCTGCAAGCCGCCATACGGCTTTACGTTTCTGTAGTGATGATCAAGACGAGAGTGAGACGGACATGTGTTGATGCGTACATAAGAACCATATAGGATGCTCGAAACGGACCTGAGCTCCAAAAGTCTCGATGGCGAGACTGGGTGAGGTGAGAAGAGAGAAGAGGGTATGGAAGCATGATTTCCAGAGCATGACATCAAACTCGACAGAATCAGACGATGACAATGGAATATTAATCTGGATCATGATCTTGGAGATCTCGCCGAGGAACTTTAGGATCGACGTGAGAGAGAATGATGAGATGTTGATCCACGAGCATGGGAAAGGATCGTTATCGATGATCGAGCCAGCGCAGAGGAAGAAAGAAAGGAGGAGTTGATTCATGTTGTCCTAAAAAGGAAAGAGATATAATCAGTCAGGGACGCCATGGAAAGTTGTTTAGGCTGGGGCAAGCCCACATGGTACTGACTTTTCCCTCAACCTCATAGAACTCTTCAAGCCAGAAAAAGAGTGATTTTCGAGGTTGTACGCCCATCAGACTGACCAGGACGGCGGCCATCTCACCGAGGACCAGGTTGAGACCCTTCTCTGTACTAGGTGATCCATCGCCCCTTCGAGGTAGGCTGGCGACAAGTGGGAAAGGATGACTGGCAGGAAAGACAACTGGAACGATTTGCTGGTTGCTAATAGAGACGGAACGTTGTCGGTCGATGAACTCGAGCGTAGGAGTGTCCCCGAGATCGTGATAGGCCTCTAGTAGTCTATGCGTTGGAGAGAACTACAGTTCAATTATGATTCGTAGAGCTGGGGAAATTGCAGGCACTCACCTGGGGAAGCAGTCGAAAATCAAGTCCAGGTGATCCCGCTCTTGCATCAGAGCAGCTCGTCCGGCTCCTGGTGTAGGGAAAGCTACAACCCGCGACAAGTGATCTAGCATTTCGGCTATGATTCCGATCGACAGTCTCAGCCTCTCGATCCACAGCGACCGGGAGGCGTCCTGGCCGTCCCGAGATTCCTTGGCGCTGGAGCCATCGAAACTCGAGGTGAATGCGTCCTCCTCAAAGCGACAGATGAAAGGTTTTATCCATCGAATGAGAGAAGGTACCAGAAGCTGCCGAGCCTGGGCGTCCTGAAAGACGACGGATTGAGCGGTTTGAAGGTATAAGAGGAGCTTGAAGATGATAGATTTCCCGGTTAGGTGAGCGGCAGAGTCGGCGAAATCGATGATGATCTGAGCAAGTTGAGGAGGGTCGAAGGTCCGAGTGAGGCCGGGGAGAATTTCTGAAAAGTGCTGGACTGGAGAGCAGATCCATTTCAGTATGTGAGCTCGGAAAAGCAGCATATATGGACTCACGAGTAAGGACCTGTGTACCGATAATCGATGGTGGCTCTCGTAGACGCATCAGCTCGTTGAAGGACTCAAGTAGACCTGAATTGAGGATATGTAACTTCAGTCAGACGTGTACATGCTGAAAATCGATGTCGATTGTGCTGACTGCTCAGATCAGAGTGAAACTTGCGGTCAAGATGGTTCGTGAGACTCGTCGAAGTACCACCCATACCAAGGTCCTTCAGCTTCTGAATGTCTCGCGATCGATCGATAAATCGGAAGATGTACGACCTAGGATCATTGATATGGGCTCAGTCGATTTAGGCTTTGTACTTGAAGTTCAGCAGGCTCGTAAAGCAGGATTCGAACCACTCACCAAACCTTGATAGCAGCGCGCAGCTCCTTGTCTGCTCGAGAAAGGAGTCGTGTCATCGACTGAAGAAGAGGGACCCAAACCGAAGCGTTCAAGAATGACTGTTCGATGTAAATCTCCAAGGCCTGGCGATGCTCGTGTCAGTTCCTAGTCAAGCGAGAGCGTGTTGCTCGAGATCAATCTTATCGACGCACCGGTTTGAAGTTCGAGAACCGTCGATCTTGTGCAAGAGCGATGACTACGACAAGGGCATTGAAGGCGGCTTCTTCGACAAGCTGACTCCCACTCGGATTCTTGTCAAGAATTGCGAACAAAGCGTCAAGCGTCGGCTTCGCCTTGGCCAACTCGAACTCGGAGACGAATGGAAGTTGACGGAGGACCTCAAGTAGTTGAGTTTCGTCGTTGAGGAGTCCATTCTTCTCCCAGCCAAGGAGGCGGAGGAGGATCGGAGATTGAGTGAAGTCAGTCGAGCAGAGGAAAGAGCGGACGACCATCGAGTCTCTGATTGGAACAAGGATCTTGCTGAGAGCTAGAGGAACTCGAATTTGATCGATGACGATGTCAGGAAGAATGACGGAGGGGAGGTCGAAGTACTGGCTAGGAGATACGAGTCCGACTTGATTCGTTTTGTAGAGTATGAGTCGATGGTCGCCGTCTGGCACGAATGCTGAACCTTCGTCTGGGAATAGAGGAAGATAGGCGAAGGCAAATGGCTTCTCGAGTCCGAAGGTGTCAAACGAAGTCTTATCCCTTTCCTTGGGACCAGATCGAATTCTAAAGGTGAAGAAGAGATGAGTCTTGGGAAGTTGCTCGGGGCTGATGTTGGAAATTTTGATGAGTTCGCCGAAACGCGGTGTATGCTCTTTGATGAAGACGAGCGATGAAAACTCTCGGATGGGTGGCTCGCCGGCGCCTCGACAGATGGCAGACTTGAGGATCACGCCCTCGCGAGTCCTCACTTCGAGATTGACTTGATAAGATGATGAAGACGACGGAGAGGAGGCTCCGACTCCAAATGTAGACATGTTGCGACGCAGTCGGGTCGTGCTTGAAGGTGGCTGGAAGTCGGCCGACCAAAGCTTCACGTAGATATCGTTTCGCGACTGACCGGGGAAGACGGCATCAGGGAAGGTGAGACGCTGAGCGATGGGTACGTCGAGAAGAAGCAATGGATGCTCCTTTTTGACCATGGTGACCTGCCCAAAGAACGTCTTGAGGTTGACTGCTATACGATCGACACTGTGAACAAGTAGATGCGAGGCTCAGCGACACGTCTTCCCCGTGCCTTCGAAGGAGGAATCCTCACCGATTTGATCGAGTGTATAGTGCCATTCGTCCAAAGATGATGTCTTCGTGTAGGCCTGCGAACCCTGCTTCTCCGATTGGAACATATATCGGCATATTTGCCTCGACCGGTTTCGAGACTGACTCCTCCATCCGGTCAGAGAACCTGACATTTTGGCTAAGCTCTAGTACGGCACACCCCACTGGGCGTCGAAAATCTGTCGGAGAGAATGCCGACGACGATAGCTTTGGCGTTCGGCTGGGATCTGACTCCTCCTCCATCCTCATTGAAGATGGCGATCCCCTTCCTCCAATTTCTGACATCTTGAGCTCTCCACACCTTACCACCTTACAAACCAGAACGAGATCGACCACGTCTTGGGCTGCGAGATCGGCCCAGAGCGCCTTGACCCTTTTGAGCTTGCCCGGTGTCTCGGTGCACTCTCTAGGATTGCCATGATGATCGAGGATTACGAGGAACTCTTCCGTGATGAACTGAGCGGCGTGCTTCGAGTAGAGCGAGAAAAATAGCTCGGCGGTTTCGTTTGGGGAACAGAAATTGGCGACGCATGCTCGAAGCTCGACAAAGAGGTGATGGAATTCCCCGGAAGGAGATAAACTGGAGACGGTATTTGGCTTGAACCCACCGACACCTGCACCAGATCTGGCCACAAGCGGACTGGATATCGAGTGGGAGAAGCTTGTCGATCGGGATGGCGAGTGACCGAAGTCGGAGTTGGTACGATGATGTGATGATCGAGAGCTGGGGCGAGTAGGAAGGGTGGAAGAAGGATTGGGCTGGCGAAGATGAGGTTGGGGAGGGGTAGACGAGGGTGTCGAGTGTGAATCGATCGAATCGTTGATGTATGCTGCTGCCTGATGATGTGGGAACGAAAATCAGCGCTGCTGTTGACTCAAAGGTCATATACCAGAGACTCCACTTACAACTTGCATCGAGTACAGCTCGGTCCCACTAACCCAGCTTCGCTCATCTATCTCATCCTCCCCGTCGACGCCGCTTATAGCCAGCGCTCCTGATTGCTCATGACGCACGATCACGTCGAGATTCTGGACCACATTGCCTTGCACTAGTCGGGAGACGCAGTCTTTGCGCAACGTGGCGAGTTCTTCTGAACCAAGGGTTCGATCGAGAAGCTGCCTTCTCGCCAGTTGCAGGGAGTGAATATGCCAACGGACGAGATAGAATAGTCGATAGTCTCGAGAAAGCAGATACGAGAAGAGGTTCTGTAGTAAGAACAGGAGGGAAAGACCTCGTCAGTCTTCTGATTCGGCAGTGTATGCGGCTTGTAGATCAAGAATGATTGGGATACTCACCGAATGCCAGTGCCGTATGGCACACGCTATCTCGTCTATCAGTGGTTCCTGACCACCTCGCGCCGTTTCATCTCCAACCTTCAGACTGGGTACAGGCGGAGGTCGCTTGATGTCTTCCCGGTCTGCTTCGACTCTGGCAGTCGCTTCATCGTGCTTGGTCGCGCTGTCCGCTTCGTCTTCCTCCTCTTCAGTCAGAGCATCGAGCTGCTTGACTCTTCCTTTTCCCTTGTAGGAGCTGAACTGACGGAGATGTGAATCGTCGTCGTGCATGGGGCCCAGTCGCGTTCCAGCATCGTCTAGCTCTTCGCGGATATGAACAAAGGAGGCCGGGAAGATGCCCAGCGTGACCGTTGGTTCGGGTCGAGGTGGAGCTTTGGAAGAAGATGCTGAAGTGGAGGGATCGGCCCGGGACCATTCTTGCGCTCGAGAAGTCGAGACAACGTATCTGCAGGTTCAGATGGTGTACAGGGGTCAGTAGCCGCCTTGAGAGAAACAGACGCGTAATTTATCCGGTTCACCCTCGATACCACACAGACTGCTCCCCTCCTACTACTGGAAGGTATCTCTCAAACGCGTAGACCTCATCGCCAACCTCCATATCGACCTGAAGGAAGGTCGAGGAGTCGAATTGTGAGTTTCGATGATCTCAGGCGCAGCTAGCGATCCGAAATGCTCACCATGTGTATGTCGACATCAGTCCGCTGATGGGATGTCAGGTGCTTTGTTCCATCAGTTCGTTGCCGCGAAACAGCGCTGGGTGCGAAAGGGTAGACTGCAAAGCCGTATAATAGTTTTGGCGTTGGACTCCAGGACGCTTCGCGATGTCTGCCGGAATTAAAGCGCACGGCATTGAGCACGCGTTCGAGATGATGAAAGGTTCGGAGCATTCCTATCGGTATCTAAGCATGTTGCTGTCAGGATTTAGCCCAGGAGAGAGAAGCTGGACTGACCTAGGAGAGGAAGGCATCGTGCTGCGTCGACGTCGGTCGGGGGCAAGGGCTCGACGTCAAGGCGATGGAGCTGAAGGATGATCCGGACGAGTTGATGAGAAGAAAGATGAGAGACGAAGCCAAGCTAGGATGAGAGGCGAGGAATCTCTAGATGAGGATAGATGATGGTGGTCAACCTCAAGAAGAGGGGAGAGAGACCCGGGGAGCCCGCCTTGATCCGTTGACCTTCATCATCGACCATTCTTCGACCTCCAATCCAGCTCCTACATCTCTTACAATCCAGCTCAGCTTCTTCCAAGGCTGCCTTGACCTTCTTCTGGTATCCTTCAGGCATAATCAACACTACGTCGGCCTACAATCGAGCGAGTATCGTCCGGCCTCAACTCGAGAACCACCTCCCCGTGCTCACCACGCGACCATGAAGGTACGCGAGCTCCCTGCCGCTTTATATTCCTCTGGGAGGACGCATGGATCTGCCCAGATATTGACATACCAAAGATCACTTTCTGATAGATTGAATCGAAGGACGGATCCATCTCCGACGACAATTCCGGTAAGACAATCATCATCGAGCACGACGGAGCTGCGAGCCTACGATTCGCTTCGAGCATCCATCAGAACCGAGCTCACGGTCAACGAGCTGACGCGTGTATTCATCTGCTGTAATCTAGACGTAGACCCATCATTGCGAGATGACGATACTGACCTTGAGTTTGGCCGAAATAAGAAGAGACGCCTCTCTGATGGTGAACATCCAGCCTCCCTCTCGCATTCGTTCAATCCAAAATACCCTGAGCTGACATCCTCTCATATTGCCCTGGGAATGAATAGCATCATTCTCGTCTGCCTCATCATACTCCACCAACAATCACAAACGATCTCGGGCTTCGCCCGCACCTCCAAGTTCAGTATTCGGTGACAACGGCTCGGATACTGGCTGGCCCGCTCCAAGCACCGGCAAGAAGACGATCGGCAAGACGATCGGAGGGTTTCCTCTCTCGAGCGAACATAAAAAGGACAAGAAAGAGAGATCGGAAAAGAAGGACAAGGAAAGACGAGATGCTAAGGGTGAGCCCTTCGTTCTGTACCTCTTCCATATGGGATTCGAGTGTATGCTAATATCTTTTTCCGTCCACGACCGTCTTAACAGGACTCCCAGTGTTCGTAATACGAGATGAATACATCATATCTGCTTCGATTTGTTCTTACCGTGCTAACTCTCCCCCTTTGTCGCTACAGAGACCTCGCCCGCCATTGTGGCGTCATCAATCACAAGAATCTACCCTGTTCTCGATCTCTCACATGTAAATCTCATTCTATGGGCGCCAAGCGTGATGTACAAGGTCGACCTAAACCGTACGACGTCCTCCTCCTCGAATGGAATCGCGAACATAATCCGAAATTCGTCGAACCTCGACCCAAGAAAGACCCAAAGAAGAAGAAGAAGCTACCCGCAGAATCCGGAGAAGATGGCAAGGGTGCAGCAGAGGGGAGTGGGGCCAGTGGGAGCGGTAGTGTGGCTGGAGCTGTCAGTTCGGGTGGTGGTTTCGCTAGTGCCGCTACTGTGGGTGACCCCGTCCCGACAGTCACGAACAGCAAGGGGAAGAGTAAGGACAAGAGCGAAGGGGGTGGGAAACGGAAAAAGACCAAGCGTGCAGATGGTGACGAGGATGGCGGAGGAGGCGCAGGTCCTGGCGCAACCAGTGGGAGCAGCAAGAAGGATCCAGCATCGGAACTCTCCCTCCTTCTCGCAGAGGCTCGATCCTCTCGAGCTCGTCTCTCCGCTCCACCCCCGCCAATATCAACAGCTTCTAGAACGAGAATTCAACTCGAGGGTCGGGTCGGGATGGTGTTGCCGCGTGAGGCGAGCAAGGAGGCGATGTTTGGCCGTCGTCGGAAGGAGGTCAGCAGCTGGATAGGCCAGATTCAGGGAGCGCTCAATGGAAGGAGATCGGGTGTTTTGGCTTAATCAGTGTTACTTGGGTCGTTGATGTTGTTATCTCCTGCCCCTCCCTTCTATCCTACTTTGGGGCTTTCCTCTATCTTGTCTCCTTTCGGGCCGGGCCTTTTTTTCTTGGTGGATTCCGTTTCCTTTTATGACTTTGACGATATCTTGATGACGCTCTCGGATGTGTTGGGTCGATACCTTGAAGGGACTGTCAGCACGATATGGTTAGGAACCGGACTTCAAAAGATCATTTCGTAAATCATTTGGCGATAACTCCGTTGACTCCCCGTTCCGTCTCTCATCTTCTCCCCCTCTTCAACCCTGTCCCCTTCCCCTTTCTCGCTCTTTATCAACTCATCATAATGGCTGTTGCTCCTGGATCCAAGGGACGTGTCCTTCTCGCTTACTCCGGTGGTCTCGGTGCGTCTTTCCCTTCTTTTGCTTATCATCTTGAGCTTCCTCCGATCCGAAAAAGTCGTTCATCAGCTCAACTCGTTTGACTTTCCTCTCCCTGCTCCCTCTCATCTCACCCACCTAACAGACACCTCATGCATTCTCGCCTGGCTCATTGACGAGGGATACACCGTCGTCTGCTACATGGCTGATGTCGGACAGGACGAGGTGAGCGAATTGAAGCTCGCCTCTCTTCCGATAGCCGCGCTCATTCATTTGCTTTATCGTTCCTCTCACTCTTCAGGACTTCGAGATTGCACGAAACAAGGCTACCAAGTGCGGTGCCGAGAAGTACATCCTTGCTGTACGTCCTGGTGCCAGCTTAACTTACTTCTTCGGCCGACGACTAAACAACATCTTTCGACATTCTTCTGCCGACCCTACAGGACCTCCGAAAGGAATTCATCACCGAGCTCATCTACCCCGCCGTCCAGGCTAACTGCATCTACGAGGGGTAAGTCAAGGCGATAACTGACAGGCTTTCAAGGTCACAGAGACCGTTGACTGACTCATTGATCTTTCGGGAATTCATCTCGACTTAGTGTCTACCTTCTCGGTACCTCGCTCGCCCGACCCGTCATCGCTCGAGGCATGATGGAGGTCGCTGAGGCCGAGAACTGCGAGTGAGTTTTGACAGCACCACTAAGCAGTACAACGTAACGACAACCCTGCTCATTCGCCTTCCTTTGCTTCCTATCTTCAGGTTCGTCGCCCACGGTTGCACCGGAAAGGGAAACGACCAGGTTCGATTCGAGCTCGCTTTCTACGGTCTCAAGCCCGACATCAAGGTCATCGCTCCTTGGAGGGACCCTGGTTCGTTTCTTTTCGGCCATATACTGTTCCGTTCGGCCACCGGGCCTGTGATTGACCTGTCTTGGATCCTTCCTTCCTTTTCGCTCATTCAGTCTTTTACAACCGATTCCCTGGACGTCCTGCTCTCCTCGCTTACGCCGCCGAGAAGGGCATCCCTGTCGTTCAGACCGCTTCGAAGCCTTGGTCGACCGGTGCGTTCCTGATGGTCTATTCCGCCTTGACTCATGTGCTGATCTTCAATCCACTCTGGCCTGCCATGCAGACGAGAACCTCTTCCACATCTCGTACGAGGCCGGTATTCTCGAGAACCCTGACCAGACCCCTCCCCGAGACATGTGGAAGCTCACCGTCAACCCAGAGGACGCCCCTGAGACCCCCGAGCACATTTCCATCACCTTCACCAAGGGTCTCCCCACTTCGGTCTCGATCCCCTCCCAGAACAAGACCATCACCGACCCCGTCGAGATCTTCCTCTCCCTCAACGCTCTCGCTCGAGCCCACGGTGTCGGTCGAATCGACATTGTCGAGAACAGGTTCATCGGTGTCAAGTCCAGAGGTTGCTACGAGTCTCCTGGTGCCACCATTCTCCGAGCCGCCCACATGGACCTTGAGGGTCTCACTCTTGACAGGAACGTCCGAGCTCTCCGAGACCAGTTCATCACCATCTCTCTCTCCAACATCCTCTACAACGGTTACTTCTTCTCGCCAGAGAGAGAGTTCGTCATGGCTGCTATCCCTGCCTCGCAGCGAACTGTCAACGGAACTGTTCGACTTGGTCTCTACAAGGGCAACGTCATCGTCGAGGGTCGATCGTCGGACGAGGTAAGTCAGATGCGTTCTGCAAGAGAAAATGTGTTTCGGTTCAGGCAAATACTCATGCCGGTACTATTTTGTCTTTAGGGTCTCTACGACGCCGAGTTCACCTCGATGGACGAGATGGGTGGCTTCGTTCCCGAGGCTACCTCTGGTTTCATCGGTACGCATCTATCATCCCATCATTGATTCACCTTGCATCTCGCTGATATCTCTGTTTTCGTCTTTGCTTGGTGCAGAGATCGAGTCGATCCGACTCAAGGCTTTCGGTGCTGCCAACCTCCGAAAGGGTATGTCGAGCTTGACCCGATACCGGTCATCTGTGTCGTGATCTGCAATAATCTGACTCGCTCGCTTGGACTCTATTTTACAGGCCAAGCCTCTGTCAAGCCCGACGCTGCTTACCAGCCCAAGATCTAGACGTTGATGTTTTCGACAATACATCCCAACATTGCACTTTCTCTCTCCCATTTCTTGTCATCTGCACGCTTTTTTTTGTTTTTGTTTTTGTTTCTGTTTGGTTCTTTCTTTCTTCCTCATTGGGGCTCTATGCTATGCGAACAACGCCAACACGAGAGAATAGCGAACGGCGTGAGTGAGGAATTACACCTGAAGACAAGCAGGGAGGGAAGGGAAGCTATTTGTAGAGACCTGATCAGGCAAACACAAAACGCCGCTGACCCTTCTCAAACAGACACTGCACCCTCTCGACAAGACAAACGACAGCTTTCACCTCAAGCCTGACCTGACCTTCCTCGATGGTCAACGACGTCGCCTGCCATGTCGTCCAAATCAGGACAAACCCATGACTCCCATATTAACTACCCCGACACCCTTCAACTCTCACCCAGACTCCGTCCGCACGCCTCGCACGTTTCTTCTCCCCTCGGACCGTCAGAAGGTCCTACGTCTCCTCGTCCAATCCTCTTGACATCAGCCTCTTACACGTCGAACCACCCCATCCCAGCTCTCCCTCCTGCCTCTTATCAAACTCCAACGAGGAAATCCGCCAACCGAAGGGCCGTTTCCCCTCCCCTCTTTCGTTTCCTTCACCAGCAAACGCCGACTGTCAACCAACATGACCCCTCTGTTACACCATCAGAGACTTCGTCCTCTTCGGCATATCCCCTCCAACATGAGGCTGCTTTCCCTCCCCTCAATCACAACCCAAACTCTACCCCGACTCCTCACTACGCAGAGCAACTATCCACTCCCCGTCGTCGGAAGCCTCGCCCACCGACCCAAGAGAGCCTGCCCAAGCCACAGGGCGTGTATGATGCCGAAGGAGATCTTTACAGAGGACCCGGTCCAAGCACTGTCCCGACACCTCAACGTTTTCGTTACGATACTTCGGGAAGAATGCTCGACGAGGATGCACTCTCGCTTAGATCCATGTCATCCAGGGGGTCTTCATCTTCTAGCAGCACTGGACGATGGTCAGCCGTGGTGGATGCGTTCGAAGCTGTTGGACAAGCCCTTGGTGTGTTATCGGATTCATCGGGTTCTTCGTCGAGTTCGAGCTCGGACGATGATCGAGCGGGTTCCTCGAGCGCAGGTGGGACGAGGCACCTTCGCCGAAGGTCCGTGAGGAGACCGAGAAAGAAGAGAGGAAGAGCAAGGTCCTTTGGATCCTGGATCGGAGGTCGATCGTCAGCTGGAGGGAGCGACAGCAGTGATGATGAACCGTTGGGTCGAAGAAAGATCATCGGCAAGAGGGAGTTCGTTCTCATGCTGCCACCACCTCCAGCACTAGACCCACCTGCCCCTACGTTCCTATCGCCTTCGACACCAGGCCCTATCCCACCCTCGCTATCTCGTCCAACAAAACCTGTCGATCCGAACGAAGCCCGTATCGTCAAAACACCATCACTTCCCAAGATCCTGCAAGCCATCAAGGATATCCGAGCCCCTATCCTCCAACCCATCACTCAACCTTCGACATCACAAGTTCCCTCCAATTTATCGTCCAAACACTCCAGATCACGATCCGCAGCTCTTGCCCCTCTTACGCCTCGTCAATTTCTCAATCTCGCCCCTTCGTCGGCCCCTACCTCTGCTCCCTCGTCATCAACAGTAACAACAACCATCGCATCGTCTTCTCATCCGCTTGGAACTCCTCGACCTCCTACTCCCGCTCATATCCCCGCAGCTCGTCGGGCACCTGTACCTCATCCACCCAAAACCCGAGCGTTCAAACCACCCATGATTCCTTTACCTTCTGCTGTCCTCCATGCTCCCTTTCCCACACACTCCGCCTCAGCCACACCACTTCCATCACCTGGCCTGAACGGTCCTTCGGCTGGCTATTTTGGAGCGGTTCCCCGGGTTACCGTCGAAGGGGCCACGCCTGCAACCACGCCACCTCCTAGCTCTGGAGGCTCACCTCAGTTTCCGGTTGATGCAGCCGGTCAAGAGGAATCTGCGTCGAAAGCTTGGTGGCTTGATGTCCATTGTCCAGGATGGGAAGATATGAGAGCTCTAGGCGAGGTACAGAATCGATTTTCAACGGTATTTTTAACTCGACGAAGAATGCTGACGACCGAATTCGGATCCTACATCTTCTCAATTAAAAAAAAAAACTTCTTAGCTTCTCTCTCTACACCCACTCACGCTGGAAGATATCCTCCACCAAGACCCACGAGAAAAACTCGAGGTGTTCGATCGACTCGGCTATTACCTCATCTCTTTCAGAGCCATTGACGAATCTTACTTTCGTTGGACAGATGAATCCACTTCTATCCCTCAAAGCAAGAGTTCGAATCCAACGATCCAGTCGTCCTTGTCGCCTTTGACACGGATGCTTTCGAAAACGCCATCGGTGATTGGTCAACTTCCAGCAGGACCTGATCCTTCACTTGGGCCGACGAATCCTAGCTTACCAGGAAACCCGAGCGCTGATCCGGTGTTGATCGATAGTTCGGGTGAGAGAGGACATGAGCAGACTGGTGGTGGTGGGAGCGGCCTGGTTTCAGGGTTGAGAAAAGGAAGGAGAAGAGGGAAAGTTGAGATTGTGGAGGACAGACCTGGAAAGGAAGGATTGGAAGGAGTCGGTGTTGGTGCGGTCAATGTCTATTTGGTCGTCTTCAAGGATGGGATCGTTTCGGTCCGTCTTTTCTCGCGCATGAGCAGGCAGTAGGATCGTCAAGACTAACTCAAGGTTGTATCTTCAGTTCCACTTTGATGATATCTCCAAGCACACCCAGAACGTCAGAGATCGAGTCCTCAGTCTGGAGAAAGGCAGAACACTCTCTTCTGGTACGTCCTTGCTCTGGAGAAGGTTTGTCATCTGGACATGATTTCAATCGACAGATAATTGATCTATTGGCTTCACTCATCCTTCAGACTGGATCGCTCATGGACTTGTCAGTGACCCCCCTATCGTTCAATCCAAAGTTTGTCAACTCGGGACGTTTCTGATTCGTGCAACTCGCATCTCTCTCTCCAACACTATACCCGTCACAGATGGATTCAATCGTCGACTCGTTCTTCCCTCTGATAGGCTACGTCGAGGACGAAGCGGACGCCATCGATTCTGAGATTGTTCACCACGACGCCTTGATTGATCTGCCAAAGGCATCTCTCCTCGCCGCCGTCGATAGTCACGACTCATCCTTTCCCAAACCCGTCACGCTGCCTCCCCTCTTCTCTCACGAAGACAAGGACGACGAAGAAGCGATCGTGAGACCCGACGAGATTGTCGAGATGGAACGACTCCGGAAAGAGATCGGTGGGTTCGACAGCACGAGCAGTAGCTTTGAGGAAAAGCGAAGGGAAGCGTACGAGTTGCAGGATCTTAGAAGAAGAAGATCTGGTGCTCGAGTCGACGTCATCATCGAGAAACCGCCCAATTCCATCAACGATCCTCATGACAGTACTCGACACGGATCAGCCAAGACGACGGAAAGTTCATCACGTTTCATCTCGAACGTAATAAGAAGAATCTCGTCTCGACTTTCCTACGGTTTCCTTCGGGTGTTCGCTCAAATCCTCCTCTTACTCAACCTTCACCCCGCTCAACGAAGTCGTCGTCAACAAAAGAGACTTCAACGTCAACAAAACTCTACTACCTCTTCATCGATCAACAAGAAATTTCACGATCGATATCGATCCGGATCCTCTTTCGACAAGGCGCTCATGCTCAAGAGGATGACAGCGACTCGAAGACTGGTTACGGGTCTCAGTCGATTGCTCGTACCGAAGAGTGAGGTCGTCGGGAGATTGAGGAAGAGAGCGGATGAGGTTTCGTCGGGTGGGAGTTGGGGGGTCGTTGGTGGGGAAATGGGTACCTATATCGGGGACGTTCAAGGTCCGTCACAAACGTTTCATCTCTGTTATTCTTCTTTTCTCACCCGCTAGCCCGTATCAATATATTTACCATCTACCCCGGTCGTTGCATGTTCGATGCCCCTCCCCCCCCCCTCCCCTCCCTGTCCGCTCACCTCCAGATCACATCCTATCAATGCAAAGTACCCTACTCCATTACGAACGAATCCTATCTCAAGCTCAACCTGCCTACGTCTCTCAACTTCGACTCACCCTCTCGGCAGCGAAAGCCGGAACGGATAAGGCAATCTTGGGACTCTCGATCGTCAGTATCGGGATTTTACCCATGCAGTTCGTTATCGGTAAGGACCTCTCCCTTCGTCCTTGCTATCTCTCTCTCTCTCTCTCTTCGGAACCCAACTCACTTCTTAAACCCCCGAACCTCTCGAAATCTACTCTCCCCCCCCCC
>BCKM01000005.1:147106-180873 GCA_039545415.1 Udeniomyces megalosporus | reverse complement strand
TTTTCTTTTAGAAAGTCCAATCCTCCTCAGTGTCGAGAGCCCACTGAAGAAGGAGAAAGGAGGGGAAGGGGAGGAGGGGGAAGTGGGGGGGGGGAAGAGATAATTCAAGTTCAGCTCGATCCATCATCGAGGAGAGAAGAAGAGAATTGAGGCGAGGAAGGAAGTGAGGAGAAAGAAGAAGAAGACCGACCTGGAACTTCTCGATGAGGACTTTGGTGAGCATCTTTTCGAGTGGGACTTCGTGTTTTTTAGCTGAAAGGATGGTTGAAAAGGATGGTAAAAAAAAAGGATGGATGACGAAGCCATCGAGGGAAGTGGGGTTGGAAGGGCGGGGTTCGACGGTTTTGGCGGTTGTTTTTGGGTGACAAGGGGAAACAGGATCGGGGTTTGTTCCAAAGGGAGAAGAGAAGAGGGGAATTGAAAGTCAGTGACGACGTCGTGAAGCCAGACTCTCAAGAAAAAGAAGAAGAAGAAGACTGACCCCAAGCGACGGTAACTCGAGGATCGATGTAGTTGATCTTGGATCTAGGATGAAAGAAGAAGAGATCCCCCCAAAAGCAAGAAGAAGTCGGCGGTAGAGAAAGGGTGTGTGTGTGTGGCAGAAGGAAAGATCGTTCGAGGTTCAGCTGATGCACACGACTCCTAAGAAGATCGAGAAGAAGATCAACGAGAAAAAAATAACTATATACATATATGCAAGAAAAAAAAAACACTTACGTGCCCAAAGCGACTTCAGCTCCCTCGCTCCTGTCTGTCACGAGCATCTTGGCAGCTCTGCGCCGAAGGAAGCAAACGAAGAGTACATGTCAGTCCACCTGTTTTCTTCGGGATGGGAGAAGGGGGAAGTTTGCGCAACACTGCCAAACATAAAGACTCAAAAGGAACAAAAAAAAGACCTTACCCAATCTTTTCGTCAATCTTTTCGATGGCCGTCTCGAGTTTCTCTCGAGTCGCTCCCTTTGTCTTTGGGACGGCCGATTTGGCTTGAGTTTCGCTCTTGATGGTTTCGTATTCGTCCTCGATGTTTTCGATGTTGGAAGCGAGAACGTCTTCGTCATCTTCAGCTTTACCGTCCGCTTTCTTCTTCTCGTTGGCCTGTCGATGGGGGACGGGGGAGAGGATAGTCAAAAAAAAAAAAAAAAAAAACGGCGAGCGCAACGAGTCATGTAAGCAGAAACTCTTTCGTTTTTTTTTCGAACGCATGGACGAAGAGAAAGCAGAAGAGAACATGGGGTCCTAACCTTTTCAAACTTCTTCTTTGCCGCCTCGATAGCCTTCAACTTGAGTTCTTCTTCGTGCGATTCGATCCATTCTTCCTCGAGATCGGATTCTTCTTCCGAGTACTTTGCTTTCTTCTTCATCTTTGGCTCGAGGTTGAAGAGTTGGTGTCGAAGCTTCATTCGTTGGTACTTGAGCGCGAGGACCTAGTAAAGGAAGGAGTGGGTAAAAGGGGGGGGGGTGAGGGCGAAGGGATGGGGGGAGGGTGAATCTTTTCTGGCGTCGGGGGGGGGGGGGGGGGGGGGGGGGGGGGGGGGGGGGTTGTGGGAAGGCACGAGATGGAGATCATCAACAATTTTCAGCTTCGTACGCAACAGGACAAGCAGACAAGAGCGTTTCCATGGAGAGATGAAGACAAGTTGTTCTCGTTCGTAATCCAAGAACGCACCTTGTCACCAAGCTTCTCCATCGAAGCGGCGTGTCCCTTGCCAACAGCTTTCTGGTGGTTACACAGGACGGCGACTTTTCGATTCGCTCGGTTGTAGGCGAGGATCTTTTCGGCGACGGTTCCATCTTCGGGTGTATCTTCGAGCTCCCTCTCCATGGTGTGAGAAGCGTTGTAGGTTCGGAAGACTTTTGCTGAGAGTCCAGTCATGTATGTTGCCAAGTGTTTGTTCAGCGACGAAGTCTGAGCAAATAGACCCGATAGGATCAGCCAATCGAGTTCCGCCCCACGAGCATAGAAACAATAAACACGCGGAGAAACGAAGAAGCCGAAGATGTTTGAGAACTGACGTCGATTCGATCAAACAGCATATCCCCCTCGACCTTCGGGTCTCGCTTGAAGATCTTGATGTTCTTGAAGACCTGCTCGTCGACTTCGACCTCGTTCACGTATCGAATCGAATCCTTTCCAAGGAAGTCGAATCGGAGTCGGTTTGGAGGGATGAGTCCAACGTGTTCGACTCGGAGCGAGCAACATCCGACGGTATCGGCCTCGTCTTCTCCCTTTTCATTTCCTGCTCGGAGAGCGAGCTTGTCGATGAAGTACATGGCGGTCGACCGTTGTCGATCGGCGGTGACCTTGGAGTTGAGGTCAGTGGTGTAGTCTTTTCGGATTCGGTCGATGTGATTCTGTAGAGAGAGGCAGCATGGCAGGCTTGAGTCGGCGGGGACAGAAGAGGAGCACATCGCAAACCGAGACAGCAGAGCGAATTTACCTTGAGATTCCTTGCCTTCTCGAACTTGCCCAGATCACTCTGACCCTTGAGAGAGCTTCCGGGAGCGAGGAAAACGTACTTGAACGCGTCGTTAACGTTCTCTTTCCACATAGCAAGCCAAGTAACCTTGTCATCGTGTTGAACCTATGAAGAAATGAAACAAGGGAAAGCGTGAGTTACACTGAGTACCGCGAAAGGACACAGACGATTGAGGCCACCTACTGCCTTCCAATTTCCAGGAATATTGGGAACGGGAATAGGTGCATCCTTGCCGATGTTGAGCGTGATATCTTCCGGGCCGACTCGGAGCTGGTAAGCAGAGATGTTAAGATTCCTGATCAGTCTCGGAACGGGTTTCGGGGGGGGAGGGGGGGGGGGGGGGGGGGGAGCGAGTTCTGTCTAACCTTGAGTGTGCCTTTCCGAGGGTGTTCTCCTCGACCTCGGAAGAGACCAGGGGGTTCGACCCGGAAGTTGCCAACCTTCTCCTTCCGACCATTCAGGACGCAATGAGTGTACTTTGCTTCGGCAGCATCTCTCTGCTTCTTGATCCTGTCGAGCGAGCGTGAGGAGAGAGATTTGTGCGAGCTTCCATAAGCGATGTCATCGAACGCAACAAATAAGGCAGCTCAGCTACGTACTCTTTCTTCTCGGCAGCTGGCAAAGCTTTCTGCTTGACTTTCTCAGCCTCAAAGTAATCCGCCATGGCGCTGAAATCGCACTTGCTGAGATCCGTGACATCGATTCCTTCGGCCTGAGAAGTCGAAAAACGTGTACCGAGTCAGTCAGCCAGGTCGATTCAGGACGAGAGGGACGTAACGGAAGCGTCCACCGTACAGGGGGGTGTTCCTTGAGTGTGAGCTTGAAGTCTCTGAAGAAATTCTCCTTGAAGGTTTTGTCCTGAGCATGATCTGTCTCGAGCATCTTGGCCCAAAATCCAGCGACCTCCTCGGATGCAGGAGGGAGGGTGAGCGATTTGCCTGGAAGGTTCAAGTGAGTAAGGATTAATTGGAACAAAGGTGAGTCAAGTACAGAGTACAGATGCGACTTCGAAGATATGGTTTGACTGATGGCAACGGACCGTTGTATCTCATCTTGACGTGCTTAGGGAGAGGTTCGTATGGTGGTGGGAAAAGGACACCCTGGTGCTCGAGAGTCGTCCACTTGACCGAGTTGTCTTGTGCGTTAGTCTGCTCCCACCATTTGTACTGGAGCGACAAAGCAAATCCCTCAATCCGATGAGCCAGGATGTACGATCGTATATGCCGGATGCAGCTTTCAAGAAACGACTTGATGGACAAACCTTCTCCTCTGCTTCAGCCTCTTCCTCTCTGCAACAGATAGGATGGGGATAGTAGCCATCAGCACCTTGTTCACTCGAGAACGAGGCACAAACATCCGCATGGCGACTTACTCCTCTTGCTTCGCCTTTGCGGTTGCTTTCTTCTTCTTGTCGGTCGCGGTCTCTTCTTTGACTGAAGCGACCTTTTTTGCCTTTGGCTTGGTCTGAGACTTGAGAGGCTTCTCGTCCTCGGATTCTCTGTTTAAATCCGGTCGGGAAGAAGTGCGGATGCCAAAGTCAGCTCGACTGCGCTGTCTTGAAGTTAAGAGGGCGCCTTCGATCTCGACCTCGACTATCTCGTGATAACCTTCGACCAGACAGATACCGGACGGACAACGACACTCACGATTCTTGCTTCGCCTTCTTTGCTTTCTTCTTTGGCTTGACATCAGGCTTCTCCTCGTCACTCGAGAAATCTCGCTTGGCAGGCGAAGGCTTTCTCCTCTTCTTGACCTCCGCCTTGAGGGGCTTGTCGTCGTCCGAATCCTCCTCCTTGACGACAGCAGGAGCCTTCTTCTTGGTCTTCTTGATGTCAGGTAGAGGCTGAGGTTTCGATATCGGCTTGTCATCCTCCGAGACCGAAGCTTGTCGTCCTTTGGACTTGGACGAGGGCGGTCTGGTCGAGGTAGGCTGCTTTTTGGCGAGGGGAACGTCCTCATCCGAAGAGTTGGTGGCTTTCTTGGACTGGCGAGAGGAAGGTTTGGCGGGAGAAAGAGTCGGATTAGGCAATTCAGGATCGACCTTGATGGCGATGGAGACATGCTGCAGGAATGAGGCGATGGAGGGAGGTGATGAGTCATCGAGATGATCCGATATTGAACGAGGCGTGATGATACACGAAGGCCTGATGAAGCAGATGATGAACCGGGAACCTCACCTGAACGGCGTCCTCGACCATAGGGGCGGGGGTCGGGTCATCATCATCATCATCATCATCGCTCTCTATGGCGGTCTTACGCTTCTTGATGGGAGGAAGGGGATTTTTCTTTGATCGCTTTGGCTGTGAGGATAGGAAGGAGTGAGTATGTGGCTTTGGTTAGGTTGGGAAGAGAAGTCGGGGGGGAGCGGCTGGAGCGGACTTGTCGGGGGGTTTGATGTATGGTTCGAGGATGTGGTGGAAAGTAAGTGATTGCTTACAGCTGGCTTGTTGTCGTCACCACTGTCATGGTGAGGGGATCTCTTTGAATTTGAGGCTCTGGGTTGGTCATCGTCGTCGAGTGTGGGCTTGGAGATTGGACCATGGTGAATGGGAGGTTTGATGTCGACTGGTTCCATGCTGGATTTGTGTTTGGAGATGAGGGGGAGGATAGGATATGGGTGATGAGGATGAGGACGAGGACGAGGACGAGGATGGAGCGAGCGTCTTCCGTTGTGGGACAAGGTAATCGTCGGCGCTCTTGAACTTTGAGCCAAGGGTGCCCTCCCTCGAAAGGTCCCTGCGGATTTACATCAGGAGGACGCGACTGACCGGCTTTTCTTCGCGTCTCATGATCGTGTCAGATCCCTCTTTCTATCCAAACCAGGACATAGACCCCAAAATCTGACCCATCCCATATCACATCAGAACAAACTACCCAATACATCTGCCAGTTTGGCCTCTCCTTCCTTCCCAGCCGATCCATTCTTCCCCCTCTTCTTCCGGCCCGCTCCACTACCCTCACCCTCCGTGCCCCTCTGATCGTACTTTCTCTTGCCCTTATTACTCGAATCATCGCCATCTCCTCCCACAACAACAGAAGTTGTCGCTTTCGTCGATCCTGAGCCTTCAACATCCCCACCACCACCGCCGGCGTCTGAGAGAGCAGCTTTTCTCTCCTTTCGCTTCTCGAGAACCCGAGCGAGTTCGACATTTCGAAGATACTCCGACTGTTCAGCCTTTGAACGAGAAAGTTCTTGTCGAAGTCGAGAAGTATGGGAAGCTCGTTCGTACGCTGTCGAGTTTTTCAAACGAAGCCAAAAGAGAAAGAGGGGACAAAAGGGGAGAGGGAAGAGATGATGGAGAAAGTTCAGATTAGATTGTATCAGGGAGAAGAAGAAACATCTTGTTTTTTTTTGTTTTTTTTTTTTCTCACCAACTTGCTCTCCAAGCATCTCCCATTTGAATCCAGGAAGATACTTCATCGTCCAGATATCATCCCTCCATCTAAATTTTTTATTCGTTTTGTTTATGACAGAATCAAATCCCATATGTCCAAGTGAAAAAAAGAAACGAGACAAAAACAATCAACACAGGTTTCGTTGAAAAGATGAAGCCGCCCAACAAAAAGCGATAGAAATTGACTCACTTCTCACCCTTTGCTCCACCGATAGGCTGAGCATTAAGCATCTCTGCAGCTGATTTTGCGACAGATTTATCAAGGAACTCTATCCATGCCTCAGTGTATCTCACGGAATGAGCTAAAATCAGACAAGATATGGATGACAAGAGAGGGAAAAGTGGAGGAATGGAGGGGGGGAGGTCTCAGTTCAGCCTTCATTTTGTCCGCCAAGAAAGCAGCGAACGTTCTCTGAACTTACTGGAAGATCTCTTGCCTGACGATGAAGACTCATCCTTTGCAGCATAGACTTTCCCGACATCGCCCCACCTACCCATCAGGTGCTTGACCTTTTGAGGCGTCATCCCAGGTGGGATACGTGAGATGTAAACGATCCCAGGGGAGGAAGCTTTCTTCTTCTTTTTAGATGATGGCTGCTTGGAGGAGGAGGGCTTGGTTGAAAGTGGCTCATGATCGATGGGTGGATGTGTTGAGGAAGTTGAAGGGCTTGGATCAAGTGGGCCAGTCTCAAGCGGAGCAGTTGAAGTCGGAGGTGGAGAGTGAGGAGTGGACTGGTTAGACATTGTTTGTCGGGAGAGCTAGCGAGTCAAGGAGGCCGGGGAAGAGTCGTGTTGAGAGTATCAGCTGGGTGAAGAGGGTAGAAGGGTGAGGGAGACGATTCTGTTCTCTCCGACTTTCTTTCGGCTTTGCACGAAACGACTTCTCTTCTCCTTTTCTTTCCTTCCCGAACGCATCGATAAATACGGGCATCATGGTACATCACATCCAACAAGACAACTATAATCCTCCGCCGAATCCCTACTTCTTAGACGAATTTGCCTGCTCCTCCTGCTCGCTCGTGGTGAGCATGTGCCAGGGCTCTCCAGCAAACTGAGATGTGGGAACTCCAAGCTCAATCAGCTTGTTGAATGCTTTGGCGAAATCGGCAAAGAACTTGGACTCGTCCTGACCGAGGTTGGGAAGAAAACATCGTTAGCCACGTCGAGGTAACAAGTGGTGGCGGTTTGGATTTTCAGATTCAACGCTTGCTTACCTTCGCGTAAGCTTGAGCGTATTTCTTGAACGAAGCGTCCTGGGTTCTGTGGAGTCATCAAGGACAAGCGGAAGGAAATCAGTGATCGCTCAGACCAGATCCGGATAGGTCTGCGATACGACGGACAGGACGTAGTCGGTTGGAAGCATCATGATCTGTGAATGAACGCGATGGCCGGAGGGGCGAAAAAGCGGGAGACGGTTCGTCAGCACGGATTTCTGTCTATCTTTAAGCATGATCGGGTGATGAACGCACCGATTTGGTAGCCACGTCCTCAAGCTGCTTGGGACCCGACCACTTTCGCCAGGACCACTTCTGCTCAAACAGAAGCTTGAAGTAATCGTTGGTGAATGTAGTAGCTGATCGAGACGATGAGAAGATCGGCAGATTGAGCTTGGAGATACATGTCAAGATCCGATCGGAGACGTGATTCTACGTACGGCTGAAGGACCAAGCGTTCTCGTATCCACTTCGGTCCGTGTGGCATCGACCAAGGACGTGGGTTCCGCTCAAAGCGACGATTTCCTGGTCATTAAACTATCGAAGAAAACATGGGGTCAGGTAAGGGCAGAAATCAGTCACCCAGACCGTCTGCTGCAACTCGATCAAGGAATACGAGACAGGCGAAGAAGAAAAGACGTACGCCCATCCTGTAGAAGATCTTTCGGAGGTGATCGTGACCTTGGGAAGCATCGGGGAGTCGACCGTCACTAGAACAGCGATCGAACAAACGCGAAACCGGGTTAGCGATGGATTGTACGTCTGAGCCTTCGGACGAGAGAGAACCAGAGGAGTAGACGAACGGGGTAACATGGTGCTCGAAGCCATCAATTCGTCCGGGTCTCCAGCTGAATATCGTCAAGTACAATGATGCACTATGAGCTATAACGGACAATTATGGAAACGAGCTAAAACAGAATCAAGACACGAACGGGATAGTGGGTCCAGCCATCTCTTGGATGGCGGCGACGCCACCGAGGGTCCACAGATCTCCGTACGTGATCCAGGGAAATTTATCCTTGACCTCTTGCATTTTCTGTGGACAGAAGGACGAAGGACCAGAGAGAGAGAGAGAGAGAGAGAGAGAGGGGGGGGGGGCGTCAGAGTTTGATGGCTGGAAATATCGGTAAGCAAAAAAGCAGAGGCTGGAGAAATAAAGTCACGCACGTCTCGGGCAATGTTGAGACCCTTGTTGGCTCCATGAGTGGATTCAGGCTTGAATCTAAGATGCAGGGATAGGAATCAAGTCAGCGGATGGGCTCCTTGACACAAGTCAAGAGATGGCTGACCTCATAGTGGCGTAGTTGCTTCCTCCAGTATTGGTGTCCTTGTCATATGTACCACTGGCATGCCAAGCGAGTCGACTGAGAGAGCGAAGTTGGTCAAGCGAAGATACCAAGAGATAAATGATTAGGATGGGCGATCGGTTAAGATCCCGAGCTGATCCGATGTCCCTTCTCCCCCATCTTCTATCCGTTGGCACGTCAGGGTGAAACGACTCACACCAACACAGGACCATAAGATCCATCATCGTAATCGTCTGCGTCGAGCATATCGGCGATGGCATTGTAGACCTTCTGGTAGTCGCTCTTTGACTTGGTAAGACCAAGTTCAGCTGCAGCTGTCTTTTGAGCGCCCTTGATGGCCGTTCCAAGCTCCTTTCCCTTCTCCTCAGGAGAAGCGTTATCGGAGGCGAAGAAGTAATAGGCGGTACCTGATGACGTTGAGGGATGAGAAAGAGGAAGGATGAGATGGGTAGGCAGCGAATAGGAACTGTCCCGATTACGTCGTCGGACCAGAGCGGTCGTTCATCTCCCTCACCTGCGAGAGCGGCGGCCAGTCCTCCGAGGTAGAGCCTGGTATGGAGGAAGGAGGATGAGTAAGTCAAGATGTCGTCGGTCTGTGAGTCAATTTGAGAGAAACTTACGGAGTGTTGGATGCCTTGCTGGATGGAGGGGAGGGAGGTGGTACGGACGGTCCACCAGAAGCATAGGCTCTCGCGTAGCGAGCAGTTGGCTTGGTGGATCGGACGGAAGTAGCCCTAATAGTACGAAGGATGGGAGCAGGTCTCATGGTGTGTGTTGTTCGAAGTGGTTTGAGAGCAAGAGGGAAGGGAGGGGTGGGAGAATGGGAGAGGTGAAGAGCCTCCGACCAGACCGGAACGTCACGAGACCCTTCTCCAGTCCCCTCTCGATATGCCCTAGACAAATCTTCATTCACTACATCTCAACCAACACAGACAACATCCATACATATCCCCAAGCTGAGACAAATCATGAAAATCACATCCTCTTCTTTCCTCGACCCTCACCGTCCTCCACAAGCGTCCTATCCCAGACGAAACATTGAACACAAACATAAACCGATAAGGAAGAGAAGGAACCCGACATCAACATCACCAAGCCGTTCAGCATCGGACTAAGAGTGATAGAGACAAGGCGATTCCTCAACTCACGATTTGTTTCCCTGAGAAAGCACCATGAAAGCTTCACCCGTCCTCTGTTGCCTCTCTGAGAAGTTTCGGGACATGTTGGAAGGTGTATCACCCATCGTCATGGCTTCTCGTTTCCTCTCTTGAGCAATCTTGGCGAGTCGTTTGTCCGTCTTTCCCTTACCGGAGCCCTTGCCACTGAAGAGGGAAGCGAGAAAGAGACAAGTCCAGTCGTCAGTGTGGATTCGTTACTCGGGATCACGGATGCGCGATCAAGGACAGCGAAGAAGAAAGGAAGAAGAAAAAAAGAGAATACTGACTGGAACTTGTGACTGAGTGCTTTCCAAGCCTCCTTCGGTGTCAAATCCCTTCCAAACTCGTCATGGTAGACGATGTTGATGTCGGGTTTGTAACTCTTGAAAGCCTCCAACGCATCACTGGCTTCCCTTTGTTCCCTCATCCTGTTTTCATACTCTCGAGTCGCTTGGTCCTTGTTTCCACCTCTGGCCTGGATCCTCTCAATCTCTCGTTGAGCCAGTCGACGACGGCGATCCGCCAACCAAAGATCTTTCTCTTTCTGGGTGCGTTCGCGTTCGGCGGAATCGGCAGTCGGAGCAGTGAGATTGCCGGTCGATTTGAGGATGGACAAAGCTCCGGCGAGTCCCCTTCCGATGTGAGCTTCTTGAGCTGTACCGAGCTGTTGTATCCAGGTGCTCCTCTTCGATCAGCGTAATCGATACTGGTAGAAAATTGATGCCAACGTTACTCACTGCGAGATCCTCCTCCTCCTCCTTGACCAACTGAGCATCCATCTTTTCTCTCATCTCTGCAACCGACATCCCCTGGCGAAGAGCGGCCAAAGCCAAAGTCTCGTCTTCATCCTCGTCCTCGTCGTCCTCATTCGCGTCGACGTCCATCATTGCGTTCATGTCAATCTCTTGTTCCTCTGTCTTGACGCGGGACGACGAGGCGACCGCGTTGGGTTGAGGTAGCGGTGGAGCTGAATCGACTCGACTGGTTCGAATGACCTGGATGACGGGTTGGGCGATCGTCCGAACGAATTCCGAGGTATCGTCGAACGTAATGGTTCCCTCTTCAACTTTGGCTGCACTTGCCGACGCTTTCTCCACAGCAGCAGCGGTTTCTTCCTCTGCTTTCTGTTCGGCAACTGATCGAGGGCGAGAGAGTAGGATAGCATGTAGAATCAGGAACCACATCGGATGGTACGATAGCCAGTTGAGAGACACCGACTCACGTTGCTTGGCTATTTGTTCAGGTGTGAGCTTGGTGACCTTTTTCGACTTCATTCGCCTCGTCCTAGCAAGAGCAGCTTGCAACTCGTCATCGTCAACGAAGTTTTCGATAGGTGCAGCCGGAGGCGGAGGGGGTTCGGAAGTTCCATCGACGGCCATCGAGTCGGAAACCTCGACAGAAGACAGCGCAGGTTCTCCTTCCGTCTCGACAACTCGAGTGGAACGCTTCTTCTTTTTCTGATTGGAACGAATCAAGTACACACTACGTCAGACCTGTCCGCTTGATTTGCAGAGAGAGTATCAGCGTTCGAACGATACCTTCGGCTTTTTGAATCCAGCCTCGCCTTCCTGAAGGTAATCCGAGACCTCTCGAGCCTCTGTAAAATGACGAATGAACCCTTTGTCAGATGAACTGCGACACATTCGTTACACAGCCTGAGTGCCACTCACTCTCGTAGCTTAGTCCACCCTCGAGCAGTGTTCGGTTAACGTTGGCGGTCATGTCATCGTCCTCCACGTTGATCGTAGCTTTCTTCACGATGTTCGACGATCCTCCCAATCGGAAACCCTAAAAGATAGAAGTTCGCTCAGTAAGAATATAGCAGGATCTCCTTGACCAAAGGTGCAAGGATGTGTCCGAGAAGAGAGAGATGAGAAGAGTACGACTTACTCCGTCTTGTTCTCCGTCAATATCAACGTCGTATTTGCTAAGGACCTTTTTCTTGGTTCCAATCATATTTGGATCGAATTCTTCGTCATCATAACCGTCATACTCTCGTTTCTTGCGTTTGAGGTCAAGGTTTTTCGAGTCTTCCTCCTGACCGGCGAGGTCAACATTCATGAGCTCGTCCTCTAAATTAAACATCAATCAAAACCAAAGGACGATATCAGTGAGACCGCGTGTCGGGTCAAGACAGTTCCAAGAAGCAGGCAAAAATGAACTTACCCTCTCCATCGAGAATCCTGCTATCCTTAAGCGTGAGGATATGCTCTCCTTCCTCAAAGGCATCGGCATCATGCGCAACTTTGATTCCCTTAAGGTCCTCTATATTTGCGCACAAACAAAAAGCAAAATCAACGTGAATCAGTGGCCAAATCAATCCAAACGATACTCTTCCTCGACCAATGACTTACTCTCAGTATACAGATCTTCCCTTCCGAGAGCGTCAAGTTCAGCTTCCTCTTTCTCTCTCTTCTCCACAAGAGCCTTTTTAGCTGCGAGCTCCTTTGCACGCTTCTTCTGCTGCTTGAGCCAAGCTTTAGTATCTCCAGAGGACTCATCTCCGAGCGTCGCCCCGGTGAGCTTCTTGGCTAATTCCCTTTTGTTCTTTGCCCTTTTGGGTTTGATTGGTGTTCGAGAGAAAGAAGGAGAGATTGGGAATTCGTCAGACTCATGTCAAAGGGTAAAGGATCGGGATCGGATCGTTCTTGAAGACTTACTTAGCGATAGCAGCTTGAGTCGCTCTGCGTTGACAAGGGGCAGAAGAAACCAAACATCATCAGTAAAGATACCCATCGAGCGCTCGCAAGCACTCCAGTTCTACAAAGGCTGACGAAGCGGCAAGTTCGGATATATAGAAGAGGATGAGTGAGCAGGAAGAAACACTTACTTTGTCCTAGCATCTTCAGCATCCTCCTCCTTTCTCCTATTCCAATTGTCTTCAGCCTCTTGATCCTTATCCACAACGACTTCTCCGTCCTCACCTGTAGAGGCAACCTCTTGACCGAGAGGTTTCAGTCCGAGCTCGATTCGAACCCGGTTCGTCTCTTCAAGCGTGAGGGACGATTCCATTTGGTTTAGATGATGAGCTGTCTGAATAAATGAGGCGTGTATAAACGAAGCGCTGTGGATTGATGTTTCGATGGTTCGATGGAGAGGGGAATGGGCTGGCGACGAATGAGTGCGACGACACGGGACGATGATGATGGTGGCGGGGGAGAACGCGTTCGGAGTTTCTTTTGCTCATTTTCTCTCATATCACGTAACCTATTCTCCTCGCAGTCGACCGGTACAGTACATGGATAAGGATACACGCTTCAGAAAAATGTATGAGTGAAGAAGTAGAGTGAAATGCGATGACGTGGGGGTATGAGAAGATTATGCAATGGTAAAGCGGGGAGAAAGATGCATCAGTCGTCGTCTAAGACGACGACCTCAGGTATCGCTCGAGGGACTGTACGAGACCTGCTACGAGCAGAGAGATCCGACTCGGACGATCGTGCTGACGTTGATCTGGACGACGACGGTCGAGGGGACATGGCAGATTGTATGCTGGAATGAACGATGCCTGCTGAAGATGGTTTGAGGGTGCTGGTTCCAGCGGAGTAGAGGGTGGGTTGAATCTAAAGTGGTGGAAGTGTAAGATGAAAATAGAATGATTCAACATCTGTGAAAGAGGGTAAGGATGAGAAGTATTACTCGCTAAGCTTCTTACCTCAGCCCCAGCCACGATCGCAAAATCTCGTTCTGGCAATCTTCTCCCAGCCAGATCCGAATGAGAGATCCATTTCGGATCAACAACAAATGGCTTCGAGCCTCTCATTTTTGTAAGGAGTCGATGGGTCTTTGAACCTGACAGGTAAGCGGAAGTGACAATGTGGGTCACGCTCGCACTATACACGTGGCTGTAGTTCATAGAGGAACAGGGGAAGGATCAACTGAGAGTCCCGCGATAATGCCAGCAAAAAGAAAGAACCTCTCACCTGACACTTCCTCCGTGTAAGCCAACAAGCCTCTTTATTTCTAGATCCGTCAAGTGACCCGTATATCCATCGATCCAAACTGTGACCCTTCTGAAGATGTCATCCTTCTGTCAGCCCAACCAAATAACCAGCACAGCGTCAGTTGTCCCTCTGAAAAGCAAGACGCGTATCTATGACGATCAACCTTTGTCGATGCCTGATCTTTGAGCTTTTGAATCCTAGCTTGATTGTATTCTGACGCTCGGGCTCTGGTCGCACCTCCATCGCTTACTTGATGTCCAGTTGAGCATGAGCTGTATTGATCACTCTAAGGTCAGTGAAGACGACGCGACCGGATATTTAAGAAGCAACAGTACGAACACAACGTAGTCGACTGGTTTTTGTTCGGATCCACGATGAGAGATGCATGATTTACCCTTGAGCTGAGGTAAAGGACAGGCGAGCTTGTGAATGTAGCGATCTGTCAAGAAGAGACGCGTCGAGGAATGTCTCACCAGCTTGGAAAGGATCTGTTTCCTTGACGGAGGCGCTGCTTGCTCGGTTGTTGATGAAGACGACGACGACGACGATAATTTTGACGAAACGAGCGGTCGAGAAGAAGCATCAGAATGATCGATCATGGTCCCCGAACTTCGCGTTGTAGGGGGAACCGTCCCAAATTTATCTTCCAACGAAGGCTTCATGTCGATCAAGGAAGAGGGGATTAACGATCGAGACGCAGTGGGGTAGAAAGATGAGATCGTCGATTGATAGCTCATGGTACGCTCATGAGTTGGGATGAGGGTTGGAGAAGTTGGAGCTGAGAAGCCTTGGAGCTCGTGTTCAGGAGATTCAAGGGCAAGCGCTCGCCTTTCTGGCTTTCAAAGATCTCAACCACCTATCCATTATCTGGCCAGATTACAGTCAAAAGGGCATGGAAGAGAATTAGATTCCAGCCCTCCATTCTCCCGAATCATTTTGGGTCGCGTCATCTTCCTCCTACTCTCCCCTCCTGCCCTCTTCTCGATTGCCAAACGTCCATTCTCATCATCTCTTGGCTGTTGATGATTGAGCCTCTATGTTCGCCGAACCAGCATCATAGAGGGATCTAGGATCAGTAGCAACTCAAGATTGATCAACGGAGGGATACGAGGAAAGAGGAATCTCACCCCGTCGAGTAGCATCTTCGAGTAACTGAGTATCCATGGCTTGAGATGGCAATTGAACGTATCGGACGACTGATCCTCTAATAAAGCAGTTCTTTACCGTAGCCTGAACGCACCAGCGTACAGATGGGTTGCCGGCGAAAGGAAGGCGATCGGAACGATGATCATCGTCAGCTCTCATCCTCTCACCGTTGGATCAAGAGCCAACAAGGGCTTGATCACTTGAACTGACCATATGAGGGTGTCTCTCCGTATCAAGGACCTTGATGTTATCTAATCTAATGTTGAGGAATTGATCGACGGACTTGAGAGTGCCCGTGATGCAAAGGTCGTTCTTGAGCTCGACGGTGACCTCTGTGGGGTTTGGGAGGGAACGGAGGAGATTCTGAGCAATTCAGTTGCCGATTTAAAGTGGACATGAGATATATAAGGGTGTTGTACCTTGGTCTGTCAGAGTCTTGAAGACGCTATATTAAAAGGAAGGAGTGAAGTTTAGCTCTGGAAAGTCGCGTCTTTGGCAAGGTCGGGTAGGTTGTGGGCTTACGAGAAGAGAAGCTGGATCCAAAGCGATTGACAGATGGTTGGGTCAGTAAGTGATGGCGAGGAACGTCGACCGATTAACGCTGGCTAACCATGGCAGAGAAGCGTGGTTGGTGGGGGTTGGGGGTCTTGACTTTCTGGTGATTCCGGCTCGGCCCATTTCCCTTTCCTTCCCCTAAACCATCATGACGACTTCTACGACTCCAGCTACATCGCCCACAACCCCAATCTCACCCTGGCCACCCGTCCAACCAAATCACCAAGTCCATCCAAACGCAAAGGAAGCTTACGGCTTCCTCGCTGCCGTTGGAACTTCCGTCAGTTGGACAGTCGTCACTCGATTCGACAGTTTACCCAACATCACACTCATCACTGGATGGCTTCTTCGTCTTGATCCTTCAGACACTTGGTATAATCTATCTCATATGGGCATTTCTACCGAGCAAAGTGCTCGATTCAATCGGAATCGAATGGTATCCAGATCGGTACGCGCTCGATCACTTTCCTTTTGGATTGTGATACGTATTGCCCAGAAGCTCATTGCCACTCGTCTTGCTTGCAACCGACACAGAGAATGGGCCATCTTGATTCCTTCATATTCAGTCACTCTCGTCCTCCTCGCTTATTTCGTATACGCCTCACTCATGCTCTTCAATACTCCCCCACTTTCGTCTTTATCTCTCATCACGGGTTCGTATGAAGAGATCTACAGCCATGCTGATGTTGTCGTTGTAGAGATAACTCATCTGGATCTCTTGTCTCTTCAGATGAACGAGCTCGATTCGCCCCGCCATCATTCGACTACAGGGATCTGAGTCGTACACCGGAAGCCTGGGATATGCCTCTGGGCGTAGTATGCGAGATGAAGTATGGCAAGAAGCTGCCGCCAGGACGGGCGATGGAAACGATTGATTACGATGTCTCATGATCAAAGTCGATACGTGCTCTAGAGCGTAGCAGACTCTTCGACTGTCCCAGCGACTGGGTGGCCATCTCCGTCCTGCGTATAGGTTGGCACAACATTTGGTCAGTGGATGCGGCGATTATGAGGGAGTAGCAAGGATAAACTGACCGCTGGTGGACCTTCTAATCCAGCCATAGCGATACGTTCGCCTTCAGCAGCCGCGCTAGCACCCTCGGCTTCAGTTCCCAGCAAAGCCATCGTACCGTCCGGTAACAGCTGAGCCGTTCCACCCTCCTCGTGATGCTCCATCATGGTTTCACCTGATGTTGAAGCGGGCGTGGAGACTTCAGTATACGATATCGAGGTCGCGAGCGGGTGAGGAAGTTTGGGGGGCGCAGTAGTCGAGGAGGAGGATATCGTCGAGTTGATGGGAGGAATGGAGGACGCTGGGGGTGAAGAAGCAGTCACTGAGGGACTTTCGGACGGTTGGTCGTCTGTCAAATCGTAGGTCTCGTCTTCGTTGTCAGAACCTTCATCGGAGAATTCCTTTTATAGTTTGAGAATGACATATCAGTCGGTATTCTGTCAGATGAGCTGATAGACAAGATGGAATGGAGAAACGAAGCGACGCGACCTCACCTGCTTCACGTCGGTCCTGACCCATTTCATGACCTATCAAACCGGTCAGCTCCTAGTCTGTCCAAGATCTGCTGAGATACCGGCTAGCATACCTTGAACTTTGAGTCCGGGGGAACTCCTGTCAGGGACCGGCACCGTCAACCGGACACGAAACATCAGCCAATCCATCCGCGTCGCGTCTTGAGGAAGTAAGACAGACGGCTAGGATGAAATCTCACCGATGGGCGTCGTCCATTCTTTGACCCATGTCTGAGCTGGAGCTCGTTGTTGTCGAGTGACTAGCAGGGGGAGAAGTGGAGCAAGAGAGTTGAGGACAAAGTTCGAGGACGAGCGAGCTGCTATCCTGCCACGAAGGTTATTTAGTGTGAATCTTACACGCAGTATGAACATCTAGGCAGATTTGGTCATAATAAGGAGAAGGGCAGGTAAGATGCTCGGTACGCGAACGCTGCACTGAACAAACGGATGGCAGGTTCAAACCAACCGTGGTTGATGAAGCGACCTCCTTGACGACGCATCGTTGACATGATTGGATTTATTTTCTATGAGGTTGACGAGGAAAGGGCGAGATTGGTAGAGATTTATAGATGACGCGAGACGGTGAGAGACGAGGCGAGGCGAGATGATGGTTGATCGTTTACAGAATCGCGCAGGCCAGAAACGTCTCCTCACAGAAGTCGATGGTCTCGTATCTTGGGATTCTGATCTTTTTCTTATCGGGTTAGATTCCTCATTAATGTCTCCAAGAGAGATTAACGAAAAGACCATCAAGATGGTCCCGGCTTCGGATCGATCCACTCGCCCGAGGGGAGCCAAGTTGCCGCTTTAGAATAATCTCCTGAGACCTTGCCGTTCTCGTACTGGTTCATAGAAGTGACTGTTAAGCCACGAGGAAAGATAGATTCGAGGACTCGGAAGAGTCAGAGATGAGACTTACAGCGAGTCTGAAGAAATGAGGGAGCGTTGGAGAAAGTAGAGCGAACGAAAAATCTGGCAAGGATAGATCAGGACTAAGAATCGCAGTCGCAACCAACCCCAGCAACGAAGAAGCTTACTGAGAGCGGTCCCAGAGTAGCGCTCTACATCGTCGATGATGAGACTGAATCCATCCCAGCTCGATGACAGGTTCGATGGGATAGGATTCCAGACGAGTGAGGCGTTTTGAAAGGCTGCTCCAGTCAGGTTCTGAAAGGTGCTTGAGCTAGTCACAAACGTCGGAATAGAGGTATCGAGAGCTCCATCACGCCTGAGCTATGGGTATGAACAATCAAATTGGTGAGAACACTGGTGAAGCAAACTGAGAAGGCGAGACAAGAACGAACCTCGGCAGCGCTTTGTAAAATACTATCAAACCCAAACTTTCCGACGCCGTCTTGAAAAATCCCGAGGAGAAGACCTTGAAGGACTGAGAGATGAGTAGGACCAAAACGAGCGTGGGTTTCAGATTGAGAAGATTCCCATAGATGATCGGATCGCGGATCAAAGTGTCGAGCCACTCACTCGCTGAGAAACGAGTCGCGAACCCAAGCGCTGGCATGAACATGAGCGCGAAGACGTAATGATGAAGTCGGAAAGTCAACTCAGGTAGCTGGGATAGAACGATGATGACGCAAGCAGCCGCAATCGTCCTGCAAATACGTAAAATGATGGATAGGCGGCAAATGAGTCGTTGAGGACATCCACAGGAGTCGTCTATTGAGGATATCACATACCACTTCGCATAAAAGGGCAACCATCCGGTTCTCCACATCACCCATATCTGATTCAAGACTAAAAGAACGATGCAGACCAAGAGGCCAGCGACCCATCCACCGGCACCATCCCCAAAGTCTCCTCCGGTCAGAGTGTCAATAGGAATGTTGATCGAGACGATGTTCAGCAATACTCCGGGCCAAAATCCAGCGGAGTAAAAAATGAACGCCTCGAAAGGAGCCGAGGCGAGAAAGGAGGGGAGTGTGAATCGGAAAGCAACTGAAGAACGAGGTGGCGATCATCAACACTCAGCAGAGCGCTTGAATGTGGGTACGATGCAAGACCTACCGCGATAGAAGTAGTACATGACAAACAGGCAAGGAAGAAAATCTCTGAATGCATCTGAGAGGACTGGTGGATTGTTGGGTTGATCGCTTACTAGCGTCACGTGCCAGTAACCGACGCACGCCAACGTCCAGAACTGAGGAGTAGAAGTTTTCGCTCGGTGAGAAAGACAGTAGGTCCGGTTCAGAGCTATTAAAAGACTCACAACAACGAGATCGTTCGGTGCGAGGAGCAGCATGAGACACGCCAGCATGAGGACATGGAACGTTAAGATGTCCCACTTGAGATCCTTACAATGCTTTGACTCGCAGTTCGAAAACTCGAAGCCGAGCGGAAACGTTGTGGGAAATGGAATGGACTGGATCTCATGGGAGAGCGAGGAGGGGAAAGACGTTGTGTTCTGAGTGAACGTGATGATGCCGCATCCACCTCTGGTATCTGGGACGACTCCGGCGTGTACAGCAGCAGCGCAGACGAACGAGCTAAAACAAAGAAAGATTGGATGCCAATGTACGGGTCAGACACGTCAGTTGTATGCCGATCAAGCGTTTAGTGAGAGACTACGGACTCGGCTCGATATACGCCGTCTCCACCTCCCACGACAAGGGGTCGTCGAACCGGCTGGAGATTCCCCACGGCACGTTGGTTGTAAAGAATTTGTGACGCACACCCAGCTGGGCACCGGAAAGCCTGTCATTGAACAGTCTGGTCAGTTCTTGGATTCAACGAATGAGCAATAATCAAGATGACTAGCGTACAACACTGCCCGTCATCGGTAGGCAAAGCTCCCCATCTAGTCCGCAGCTATCAAGGGCGGTCCAATAGGTGCTAGTACAGTCCATCACTGTGACAGAGTCATCTAGGCTGGGTATCGTCTGACTCAAAAACGAGTTTGCTGAGAGAACCAGGTGTTAAGCTGCTGTGGGAACGTAACTCGATGATCTTGGTAGGAGCAATATGGAACTGACCCCTGACTAGGAATGCAAATCCGATTATCCAAGCCGAAAGGAAGACCCCGATGAGAAGTGCGTGCTTGAAAGGACCGATTCGACGACGTAGCTTTGAGGTGTAGCGGTCTCGCAAGGCAGTGTCGGGAAGGAAAGAGTTGGTCGGTTGGTATGTGGGAAGAGAGTATGATAGTGTCAGAAGAGGGAGGAAGGTGGGCAGGGGTTGAAGGTGTGTTGGCCCCTTGAAGAATTTCGTCACTCGGCCTCCAGCTCTTCTGAGCTTGTCCCTGAGGGTTGGAGAAGATTTCGTCGATTCATCGATGAAAGATGTGGCTGTGAGGGTATCTGAGATGGATTTGGTATCTGACGTAATCTGGGTGGGTTGGCGTTGTCTATGAGGAAGGGGAAGAACAGTGCTTGGCGAGGATGACTCATGACGAGAGCGACTTGTAGATATAGGAGGAGAGAGCTCGATCTCCTCGATCGCACTCATCTTCATCGACTGAGAGGTGTTTGATGTCGTCGAGTACGCTCTGGACAAGGGTAGCAGCGAAGACATAGACTCTTGAACGACTTGGGAGACTGCGGGATGAAGGAAGGCTGTACGCTTACGGAATCGAGATTAGAGGTGGATTTGGCAGAGATCACGACCACCCAGGTTACTTGTATGGTGCGACACGTGAGAAGTAGTCCGATCGATGGTGGTGGTTCGAGACGGGGAGTCGCAGAAAGAAGGACGAATCCCCGACGAATCAAGATCGAATGGCCGGGATGAGCGACTGGAGTCGATAGAGAGGGCTGTACTGGCGTTGATATATGGGCCTTCTATATGAGTCGGGGGATCTCTGTCTAAAGAAGCTACTGAGCAGGAAGAGGGAAGGGAGAGAAGGAGAAGGAGGAGTTGGAGGAGGGGAGGGAGAAGGAGAAGTAGAAAGAAAGAAAGTCAAAATCGGAACAACCCGATGATTACGTGTCTTCTTTACATTTCTTTCGAGCCAGATATCATGTTAAAACTTGGCTCTGGCTCCTGGTAATATACACTCACCACCTTGTCCTCCATTATTGCTACATGTTCCTAGCTCTCGACAATCTTGGGGCGTTACCCTGACCTCTTTCCCTCTTGGGACGATTCCTCTTCTCGAACACGCACCCCGATCGACTCCTCCTCTACAAAACGAGAGCCCTACCTAGACAGTGTAGCCTTAATCGGACCAATAACCGAACTACTTAATCATGTCATCTAAAGCCTCCAGTGGCGTCATAGTTGTGCCTAACAAGCTGTTTAAGAGTACGTTGAATGCTCAACTTCCAGTCGATACCAGGTCGCCTCATCTCTGCTCGACTTTCTATCCGAATAGCCCAACCCTGCCTAAATGAGAACCGTTTTGGTGTCTGCCGTTTTGGAGATCGTTGCACGTTCATACATGGTATGTATAGCACCTTCCCACGGGTTGCCACTCCCTAGCGCTTACTCGCCTCTGTCCCTTCCTGAAAGCTGTCGACCGTGCCTCGTCACCGATTTCACCCAAGTCAGTTCCTATTATAAAGAGGAGGTCTAAGAAGGTACTCAAGGGTGTCGAGACAGCCGCTCCTACCGTCGTCGACGCGCCCGCACAGATGGTCACCGGCTCCACTCATTTGTTCGCCACGGGCGAAGCCGAGGCCGTAGAGGAGATCGTTGAGCTCGACTGGACCAACTTCCACCAGTTGACGGAAGGAGAGGGGATAGAATCATCACCTGCAACCCATTCTCCAGACTCGGTGGATCCAAACCGATCCGCTACTCCATCGAGTACCAGTAAGCCTTACAGAGGTACGCCTATCTCGTTGACTCTCAGGATGTGAGAGCCATGCTGATCATGTCTACTTGTAACATAGTCGTGGCATGCAAGTATTTCCCTCGCGGAAAGTGTTTCCAAGGAGACGCCTGCACGTAGTGAGTGATCGCGCAGCTCATCGATCGGTGTTCGTCTTACTCACCTGTTTTGCATCTAGCCTGCATCAGTCTGCGTCTGAGGTAGAGGAAGAGCATCAGGGAAGCGAATCGGCCTCAAGTCCACCTCTTTCAAAAGTACCAGCGACTAAGGTTCCATACAAAAGTTCGTCATCAGCTCAAACGTGAATCTTGAATGGCTCCTCGTGCTGAACATACGTACCTTCATCCTGCCCAGTCGTCCCCTGCATGTATTATAAGCATAACAAATGCTTCAGAGGAGACGAATGCACGTTCATACACGAGGCCTTGGCACCTCACGTCTCTAGCAACCATCCTAAATTCAAGACCGATCCATGCAGTGAGAAACCCGTCCGACCTGCGTTACCTGGTTTGTGTCACGCTCACTCCATACCTGCCCTATCGATTGCTTGTGATCCACAGCTTACTTCCAGCAAGGAAACTGCGCCAAGGGCGACGGTATGTGACTCTTCTGTGCCCACGGATGCGCATCCTTCTTTCAGAAGCTAACACCCGGCCTGCCTTGGTGACATAGGTTGCGCATTCAAACACGCCCCCAAAACGGTCGAGAAAACTGAGCCCGTCGCCTCCGAGCAATGTGCTTTCTTTGTTCGTCACGGGAAATGTGGATACGGTGCTAAGTGAGTTCTCCAATTTACATTGACCCCACGCAATGTATCATTCACAAATCGAGTCATTTTCGTCTCAGATGTAAATTCCTTCACCCTGCTCGAGAGCAAACCAGCTCTTCGCCTGTCACCAAGACGACCGCTCCTTCAGTGGACGTCCCAGCTCCTCCGATGCCCAAATACCAGCCAAAGAATGCGCGTCTCACTCAGGCCGCCATAGACGAGGACGACGACGACGAGGACAGCCAAGATGAAAACGGAGACGAAGAAGAACAAGTCGAGGTAGTAGATTCCGACCAAGATTACGAAACACTCGAAGAAGACTGGCGAGCCGAAGTGGACGACGATGCGCACAAGGGAAAAGGAGAGGTGCGTGGTGCAATGTACCTTTTCTTCCGTTGCCCCCGGACGACGTTGTTGACTGAAATCTTTCGAGATCTTTTAAAAGACTGAGCTCGACCGGATCTTCGACGCTTTAGGGGTCTGAGCGTCGCAGGAAGGACGACGTCTTGCTTGTGATCTCGTCTCGTTCTCACTCTTCACGTCTCGCATCTTGCTTAGTGATTTCGTCCTGTTTGCAAAACTTTCCGTACACTCTCGTATATTATCATTCCCGTTTCTTGATCGGACTGAGGCGACATCGAGCTGACCGGGCGGGGAGTCCAGGGGCTACGCGGGATTCGGATAGCGCCTGCTCTGGGAGGTCGCCCTTCCTCAACTCCTCTTCCTTGTTCCCGTTAAATTGTTCAACCACCATCCCAAACAGCATGTTTGATTATCTCAGCACCACCTACTTTGTCGAGCCTTCAATCTCTTTCGCCAGTCAAGGCCTCATTGTGAGTCCACATGATGGTCAATTGAGTTCGAACTCAGGGGTTCGATCGACACGCTCACATTTTCCCCTCCCTATGACTTTCCACGACAGAGGGACCTTGATATCCAGTCGCTGCCAAAAACATCTACTCTGTCTGCCGGTGTCCGGATTGTGGATGTACGTATCGAGTCCTGACCTCCAGAGACATCGAGCTGACCGATCTCCCGCTTTCACTCGTCACCCCTTTCTTTCGTCATTTTCTCAAGGCTCGAAATGTTTACATCACTACCTCGATCCTCGACGCCACACACTTCCTCCTCGACGAATCCACGTCCATAGCAGCCACTTTACCTTATCTTGAATCCTTCGCACCTCTTCTCGAACGATCTTCTCGCACAGCCGTCAACTTCGTATGGGCCGAAACGGGTCTCGAAACAGGTCGATTAGATGACGATCGATTAGATGACGATCGATTCAAGGTCGACTTTGCCAAACTTCGACAAACTCTCGATAAGCCTCAAAAGTGCTCGGTCGATAGCAGTAGTAGAAGTAGAGTCCCCCATTCAAGACGCTCAAGCTACAAGCGATAGCGACCGATCCAAGACGTGTGTGGCCTCGTCAACTCGATCAGATCCGCTGTCCTCATACAGACGACTGACGATAAGTTCACTGGATGTCACACCCTTCAGATCATGTCTGACGAACTTGAGAATGAAGAGGAGTCGAGGTAGACCGCATCTCATTCTCACTATCCGCTCAGTGTGACAGGTTCTTACATGTAAATGATGCTCTGTTGATCTGTCTATCAGTTGTCCAAGTCGAGCACAGAATCGATTGCTCGGATCCAAGTTATGGTCTGTCGCCGAACGGAATTCTCTGCTCATCATGCTCGCTAAATATCCCGATGATGGTACAGCGATATACAAATTCGAGAAGCAATCTCAGGTGAAAATGTCTCACTCTCGGCAGCATTCACATCCCGCAACCACCACTGATTTTGACGACCATTACTTTCTGCTTATTAATCTGATAACTGAAGAATCATCCAACATTCCCTACAAGAAGCCGGCAGGCCATCAGTTACGCCCTGTACAACTCGCTCGAAGGGGGGATCTCCACCTGGAATGCACTCGTCGAATCCTATCGATCCAAAACGCTCTATCTGAACACTATCAAATATGTACTCAAGGACAAGACAGTCAGACTGGGTCAGGAGAAAACCCGTCAATCAACAACACCTCGTCGGATGTCCTCGCTCTCGTCTTCCGCCGACGATGAGGAGTCGAGGGAGGAGATTGGGCCGGAATACGGACGAGGTGAGGAAACACTAGCGGCCGAATTACTTGCTGCTATGTCGACGTTCTCCCTCCCTCCCATCACCAAAACCAGCCACGCATCCGGCCCATTCGTCGACGATCTCAGTACCTCTTCGCTCAAAGTCAAGCTTCAATCTCAAGCGAGGACCATATCCCCAGGATTCAACCCTGAGGGACAACACATGCTGCAGGAACGAAGCATATCTCTCGAGAGCACGCCTTTTGAGAGTAATGACACGACGTGCACCATCCAGCAGGAGATTGCAGACGTGAGTTTCCCTTCTTCTTATCTGTCACTGTCCTCTATGTAGGTTCGCAAAAACTCGATTAACGGGTAGTTTCACCGTTCCGCTTACCAACAGGACGTCATGCCGCTCATGTCACATCAACCATCGGCGTCTCTCTTTGCTCTCTCTTTGTTCGTTCTGCTACAGGTTGAGCCTAGCGTTTCTTACATCGATTAGATCCGTATACATTTGTTGGTGGTGACTCCTATCGATGACTTGATACTCAGCTCTTGCGCAGAAGCAGATCATGGATCGAGTGCAGTGTAGCTTTCGCCGCGAGAGATGACACATGAAATCCAACGACCTCATCGCCAAGTCCGTATATGCGTCCATCTTTTGGCTTCGTCCCATGACCACCATTCTAACTCTTTGGCGCGAACCCAGCTCCGATCAAAGTCATCTGACCTTTCCCAGCCAATCCAGCCCCAGTAGCAAGCGTCTTTTTGCGATTGAGAACGCTCGCGAATTTAGTCGCTCGATAGGTAATGGAGATTCTCAGGTTGAGTAGTGAAGCTTTCGCAGCTGAACGCTCGATGTGAGCTGCTCGTGCGTCCTCTGAGCAGATGGATGTTGGAGAAAGATGCAAGACAAGTGGTTAACTACAGAAGACCTTCTTGTAAACGATGGCAAGAGGGGTCTAGATGAACTGGATCAGGGTGAGGAGAACGAAGGTGAAAACGTACGGATCCTGGAATCAGTTGCACCGATCGCGTCAACGAGACTCTTTAGCACACTTTCACCCGAGACGTTGAGTCTTGCCGCGACATCCCCAGTATAACTTCCCGACCGACTCGATTGACTCTTCTGTCTCTCTGCATCAAAGATTCCTTCAAGATCGATGAGGACGATGGCCAGTACACTGATCGAGGCCGCGAGGGAATGATAGTCTGTTTCGGATGAGATGGTGAAGGAGGTAGGTGATCGTGTGACAGGATGACGTTGGGAGATGAGTGGAAGCAGGTCATCGAGTGTTGGCATCTTGCCGTAGGTGGACTGTGAACAACCATATTGAACGGTGACGTTCAGTGATAGGGACGTGAAAGAGCCTGGATGTGGTCGAGCCTGGATATAGACGATGAGACTTGAAAGGGTCTCGACTCACTGGATCAAACGTGTGGCCGAGGAAACTCATGCCCAAGGCTCGACATACTCGCGTTCCAGCTGGTCCGGCTCGAGCGAAGGTATCAAGAACGGCAAACTTGAAGGTCATTCGATAAGGCTCGACGAGGATCAAGATCTTCCGACAGAGGTCAATCTCCTGAAAGTCGGTGACGACAGAAGGACTGATATCAGTTGATCTATCGATTGCTATAGTCACTAAGACGACAGAGCACTGAGAACTGACGGCATCGACGATGGAAATGTCGGAGCAGACAGAAGAGATAACTCGACCGAGTAGTTGCTTCAGTTCTCGACTCGATGAGGTATCAAGTGAAATCAGAGCGAAGGCGATGAGAATGTCGTTTCGTCTAGATGATTCGAAACTCTCGTCGCTGTGTACATTCGAGAGTATGAGGTCAGCTGAAGATGACAGACGAGGCGGATGAACGATGTCTCGAAAGTACCAACCGTGTTGCCGACTCAAACATGTTGACCAGTCCACGCACGGTCCTTTCTCGGTGCGACCGAAATCCCTTCCAGTTCTCCTGATCAGACGATGGATTGATAACGCCTTTTGCTTCAAGTCCGAGTCGTGTGAGCTCCTGTAAAATCACATTGGAGATGGTCGAAATGACAGCAGGAGTTCGACGGCTGATGAGAAAGAGGATGTTGTCGAGGCAGGATTTCGAGAGCCGGACGTCGCTTGCGGTCGAATGTAGATGCAAGAGTGGACCGAGGGCGTCGAGATGAGTAGTCTCATCGATGAGACAAAGTCGAAGCATCGGGAGGGTACGAGCGAACGCAGCACGATCTAGTGAGTGAGGAATATCGAGTCAGAACCACGGACTAACAGTGCAGCACAAGGCGAAAGCACCGAATGATGGACTTACTTCTTGAGCTGGAAGCTTTGTTGAGAAGCTTGAGGATGGGATGCTGAGCATCTGATCCAAACGATGGCAGTGGCTGGGTAATGGGAAGATGGTATGAGCTTGTGACGAGGAGATTCATCTTACAGTCAGTATGACTTACCGCATCGTCATCCACAGCCTCCTCAACTGCGTGATCTTGTCTCCAACATCCAGCCCACCCTCCAACTTCTCTGTCGCTCCGAGCTTTATCCGCCTTCCGTTTCGCTCTCTTGGCCGCTCGATCCGCCTCAAGAATGTCGTTGAGTCCTTCCGCCTCTTCCTGACCAAGGATTTCTGGCATCACTTTGACGGTTGAGCTCGAGTCGTCACTATCGCTGTCATCCGAGGAAAGCCCTGCGCTTGTCCTTTGCCTCCCCTTGTTCCTACTCCTTCGATCGGAACTACCGCCACCAGCCAGGTCGTCCGAATCAGACTCGATACCAAGAAGACCCTCCTTCAACTGACGACTCGTCTCAAGCATCTTCTCCCTTGCTTGTCGACTCTTTAGCAGATTAAGGATCTTTCGCTCATCGGCCCTGTCGGTAGCTGCTCGAGTAGACTTGGTGGCGGATGAAGATGCCACAGACGACGCGGGGTTAGAACGAAACAACGAGCCAGCGACGTTGGTGTCGGATCCGAGGGCAGAGGAGCGGGAAGAACGAGTGGAGTAGGACACGACAGGAGTTTGGAGGCGGGATTCTGAGGTTGTTGCCGTGGAAGTGCTGAGTCTATAAGACGGGTCATTCACGAATCAGCACGGAGTAGGAAATACAAACCGAGTGTCTCTGCTGACCTTTTGATGTTGGCTCCAAAGAGCTTAGACATGTCCTCATCACTATCATCGCTGTCGCTATCGTCCTGCAGTGCCTTCAGCTCCCTTGCTCTTCTCTTCCTCGCTTCTCCCTCACTCTCACTGCTGTCCCCCAGGTCTGCCTTTGAACTCTTACCCTCCCTTTCGCCAGCCTGCTCACGCTCCAAACGATCTCGAGCCGCATCGGCCACGGCCTGCTCGCGGATCCTGGAAACAAGAGTCGATGTTGATTGGGTAGACGAGTTAGGATCGGTGGGTGTGCCGGTAGAAACCGGGATCGTCTGGTTGGCAGTGAGACCGGATTGGCTTGGAGAGAAGGACGCGCGGGTTGGTGAAGAGGCAAGCTGAGGAGCCGTATTAGTGGTAGTTGCGAGATTGGATTGAGGACGCTGAGGAGAGAACGCATTGAGAGGATCAGACGATGACGGTGGTGCAAGCTGTGAAGATCCAACCGAGACCGGAAGTGGAATTGAGGAAGGTGAAAGAGATGTATGCGGCTGCTGAGCCGGTGAGGAAGGACCAGATCGGGGGACAGCGGGAATCATCATAGAAATGTCCGATTCTTCCTTCAGGATCATGGAACAATCTTCTGGAATAGTCCACTCGAAGTCATCCAAATTGTCTACTAGCTCCAACAAAAATTCTCTCTTCTCCCCTGGATCGCTACTGCTGAGGGCGTCAAGGTCCTCCTCTTGGCTTGCAAGCACGGCCACTCGCTCTACCGCAGCCGATGTTGGCGGTGCTTCCATCTCACTGTCCATACTGATATACTGCTCTGGCAGTGGGGTCAAAGGACTGTCGGGACAATAGACGGGTATCTCAATTCCATCAAAGCTTGTGGGTGTCACTTCTCTATCATGGGTGGTCGAAGAGCGCTTCTGGCGCTTGAGCTTGGAGGTAGATGACTTAGACGAAAGCTTGGATTGATTCAAAGAATTGGAACCCATGGCGGGTGGATAAGGTGAGGAGGGTGGAACGACGTTGAACCGAGGCTCGACTGAGAGTAGATGGTTGGGTTGTTGACGAGAAGATCGGACAGGTGGAGGCTCTTGCAAGGGTTTGACTCGTTTGGGCAAAGGGTCGTGATTATCTGGACGAGAAGGCGAGAAATCCCTTCGTTTCCCCTTCGAAGAAGCTGCCTTTGATGCTGTCGAGCCAGGGGGCTTCGGTCTAGGCTTCGATATCACGAGTTCTTCTTCGCTAGACTCCGCACCGTTGTCCGCCCGTGCCTTTCCATTCCTCGACCCAGCCGAGGTTGCTTTCTTCGGACCGACAGATGCAGCCGATTTCGAGTTGGAGGCCGTGACGCGTCTGGACGCGTCGTTCTGTCGGGAGGGCTTGGGAATCGGGTTCGAGACGGAAGGAAGCGAGACGGCGACTGCCCTAGGGGTGTTGGAGGTCGAGGAATGGGACATTGATGTGGAAGGACGCGACATGGTCGAGGATAGCCAGGACAAGGATGAGGTCGAGGCAGCAGGGGACGCAGGAGCATCCGGCGTGCGTCTAGCGGGGGGAGATGAAGCCACCTTCTTGAAAAAGGATCTTATCGAGGACTGGGTTGAGGCTGGCTATGAAAGATGCGATGGATATACAGGAAAGTAAGACCAGGAAGGGAAGCAATCGCGAGGAATCACGATGAGCGATTGATCGACGCGACGAGTGAGCTCTTCGGTCTCGTGTTTGCCCCAGGTTGGATCGCAGTGTCAAGTAGAATGAAATCCAGGCGACAAAGAGGATATGGAAAGCATATGAAAGAGACACAAGAGGGACTAAACGAGCGAACCTTTGAAGCGGCGGCGCTCTTTGAGCTGCTTGAGCTGGGGATTCCGGCCGAGCTCGAGGGCACCGAAACGGGTGCCATGTCGTGAGAAACTGGTGCCCGAAGCTTTGCTGCTGACTGACTGGCTGTGGGTTCGTGACGTTACTGTTAGGTTTGGTGGTTCGTGATTCGTGATTCTAGGAGAGTCCCCCCCTCCCCTTCGCTTCAGCCCAGCAACTCAACCTCCACCTGACGTCGTCCCTAGCCAGGCCAAAACAAGCACTCATCACCATGAGTTCGGCTCAACATCAGCCTCATATCGAGTCTGCTCCAGGCCTCCCGCCAGGCTGTCAGTTAGCCACGACGATATCTCAAATCGGTTCACGTGCTGATCTGATCGACTGTGCATCCTTTTCGTCATCCTCACCTTCTTGCTTTCCCCTTCAACCTTATCTCGCTCTCGATACCAGCTCGTAAGATTCTATTTGATATTGACCGTCGCTTAGACCGCAATCACTTCGATCGGTGCTGACGCGTTGTCATCCGTCTATCCGCCAGGTCCTCTTCAAGGTCCCTGGCTCCAAACGCAGCTCACCATCGCCATCACGCTCGGCACATTCTCTGTCCTCGCCTTCTCTTATCTCAGAACTCGCTACACCCTTGCGTATGCGCCAAGAACCAAGCTCAAGGGGTTCTCGCCGTCTGCGGCTCATCTTCAAGCCCACTCGAACTCCTTCTTTGGATGGATCTTGCCCACTCTCAGAACAAGCGATCTCACTGTTCTCCAGGTCGTCGGACTCGATGCTGCAGTCCTACTCAGCTTCCTGAAGATGGGATTCCTCTTCTTCACTAGCTCGGCCATCGTGGCGAGCCTCGTCCTGGTCCCTTACAATCTCAAGGTCTACGGGAGCTTGGACTCGCAGCCAGACGACGACAACTCGACGATACCTGATAACTCAACAATGTACTTCCTGCCATCAGCATTGTATCCACACCTTGAAGCATCATCTCATACGTACCACCGCAACTCCACCCTCAATACGACTCTGCCAACGTTTGTAGACGTCCTCACCGATCCGACGACCTCTCTCTCCCTGCACCTTCTGTTCACCTACATCTTCACTCTTCTCGCCCTCTTTTTCGCATACCGGAATTTCCAAGCGTTCATTCGTAACCGTCAGCTCTTTTCTCTCGAGCTTGTGCACTCCATCTCGGCACGGACCGTTCTCCTCTCGAACCTGCCCAATCATCTCCGAGGCGAGCACGCTCTGACCGAGTACTTTGAGTTGCTTGGGTGGAACGTTGAGAGCGTTTCTGTCGTACGAGAGATTGGATCTCTTGCTTCTCTACTCCAACGACGCACGAATGCTCTCCTTCAGCTCGAGGCGGCCTGGACGAGTTACGTAGGAAACCCTTCGACAGCTCCGTCCTACACTCCACCTGCATCCTCTTCATCGTCTACCCCTCGCAACCCCTCTCCGGCTTCCACCCCCGCCGCTACGGACCAGGCCCATCTGTTGGAACGCTTCGAGATCCCCGGTCGGAAAAGACCAGTGGTAAGAGTGGGCGGAAATGGTTGGGCTTTATGGAGAGGGAAGGTAGATGCTATCGATTACTGGAGTAGAAAATTTGAGGCCGCCGATGAGGCCGTGAGGAGGAAGAGGCGGAACGGCAAGTTCCGAGCGACAGGAGCTGCCTTCGTCACCTTTGAGGTCGGTTTCATCTCCTGACCATCCTTACTCGTTTCGTGCAGGCCTATTGAATGCTTCACGTGATATCTTAACTTCTCACAGAACATGGTCCATGCTCAGATAGCTTGTCAAACTCAACATGCTGCCCGTCCAGATCAATGCGTTACCGTTCTCGCACCTGAACCAAGGGACGTCGTCTGGCAAAACGTCGGCAAGTCAGAACGCAACCGATGGGCCCGAGATGTCATCATCATGATCATCATGACGATCTTGCTTCTCTTTTGGGCCGGTGAGTTTTTCTCAATGGGGGATATCTGGTCCATGGCTTTCATGTTTGCTGAATCTCAACTTCTGGAATGCCTATTCAGCTCCCGTCACGGCTTTGGCCAGTCTTCTATCCTACAAAGAAATCAAGCGTGGTTTGCCTTGGCTGGCTAGACTGATAAACAAATCGCCCCAGGCAAGGTAAAACTCGTCACTCGCTGTTCGACTTGACGATACAAAAACTGATGGCAACACGAGTCTTTCAACGTCATACCAGAGCATTCGTTCAGAACACTTTGCCCTCCATGGCCCTCATAAGCTTCAACGCTATGCTTCCGTTCCTTCTTGAAGGCGAGTCGTCTCCAGATTCGTACTCAGGTCTGCGATCAACCGACCAACACTGATACTGATTTCTATCACAGCTCTCAGTTACTCCCAAGGGTTTCAAGCTCGAAGTTGGATCGAGTACTCCCTTCTCAAAAAGTCAGAGTCGATCACTTCTCCGTCGAACCAGATGCTCACTTGCTGACTACATGTCTTCACCGTCTCGCAGATACTTTCTATTCCTGCTCATTTCGACTGTCTTTGTCTTCGCATTCACTACGACATACTGGGAGCTCGTTCGTTCCATTCAGATCCTTACCATTGGTCGGATCGCATCTGACTTTCTTCTCCTACTTCTCAGGCGCTGGAACTCGCTGGTACACCCATCAAGGTACCTCAGAGGATCGCTCAATCCCTTTCTGCTGGACCTGGTCAGTTTCTACCTAACATGATGTCACTTTTAGGCCTTGTACTGATCCACGATTTCGATGAACATCGCTACAGCGCGACACTTTTTCATGTCCCTGGTCCTCCTGCAAGGGATTGGTACGATGCCGTTCCAGCTGCTGAACGTCCCTGCCATCCTGTCGGTCGCTTTCTACCGAGCGCTTTACACTAGAACCCCAAGAGGTAGGATTCTTGATTTTCGGAAGTTTTTCGATCCTTCAAGCGGACTTTTGACTACCCTCACTGACGCGACTTGCTCCTCTTAGATTTCGCCGAACTCAACGCACCACCCATGCTCAACTATGGATCTGTGTATCCGCAAGCGATCCTCGTCTTTGTCATCGTTCTCCTCTATTCGGTCGTCTCGCCCTTAATCCTAGTATTTGGAGCGATCTACTTTGGATCTGCCTATCTCGTCTTCAAGTACAAGCTCCTGTTCGTCTTTTACAAGCCATACGAAAGCTCGGGACAAGCATGGCCAGTTCGTTTCGCTCTTTCTTTTCTTGCAAAAGATGCCTCAATCGTTGGGAGGAGATCTGATTCGAATCATCCGGCTTTTAGATCACTTTTTCTCGGCTCCTGCTCGGCATCACACTCTTTCAGGTCTTCATGCTCGGCTTATTTACCCTGCAGAAGGCCTTTTACATCTCGATCCTTATGGTCCCGCTCATCATCGGCACTCTCTCATTCTATCATCAATGCTCAAAGGTCTTTGACCCGCTCTGCCGAAATGTAAGCTATTCTCTCGATCTCGGGCTGGAGTTCTCATTCGCCACTGACCAAGTGCTGTATATCTTCAGGTCTCGCTAAGTCTCATTGCTGAGGTTCAACGAGGAGAAGCCGCAGAGAGCGTGATGAGGGTACCAGGTGAGGAAGATGGAGGAGCTTCAAGATCTGAAACGTACGTTCCAGTCTCGTCTCTCGTTCCACTCGAAGTAGGTTCCCCGACTTGAAGCTGATCTGACCAAACTCAACGGCGATTTCTGGTCTAACCAACAGGAATCTGAATCGCCGACGATATGCTGTCAATCAAGACGATCTGTACGTCGCCCCAGCGGATGAGAGAACGGACTACAGCCAAGGACCCATGTCTGGATATTACAATGGTCCGTTGCTTCCATCCTAGCGTTCGATCATTGGATTCACCCGACTGAATGTATGGACCACTGAAATCTGACGATTCTCCTTTAGGCGTGCTCAATACTGGTCGAAGAAGGTTCGTTTAACTCATCACATTTGGGACTTGAGATGCGCCCAGCTCCAAGCAAACCCCTGACTTCTGACCTTCAATCTCGTCATTTCATCCCTCCCAACCCTAGATATGCTCATCCAGCTCTGGCCGGACTCCTCCCAACCCCATGGTTTCCTCAAAAGGCATCCGACTCTTTACTCTCTCAAGCCTCGCCATCCCCGAACGATCCCTCGCTTCTCCCGACGACATCATCATCCTCATCATCGACCAACGCAAAATCAAACGCTGGTCAGAAAGGACCCGACCCAAGCGTCGTTCTCTCCTTCCGAAGGAGAGTGGCCAAAGTGAGAAAAGCAATCACCAAACCAAAGGCGAGGAAATCGGATGGTGGAGGAAGAAGAGTTGGAAACGGTACTGGTTTCGATCGAGAAAACGATGGAACAGGTCATCAAGACGCTTTCGGACCTTTGGGTGAAGAAGGTGATCAAGAATGGGAGAGGAATCCTTGGAGAACAGATAGCGTGGATAAGACGAGGAAATCAAGGAGATTATCGTTCGACCCGTCTTCGGTTTGTCCCCCCCCCC
>BCKM01000005.1:120425-147086 GCA_039545415.1 Udeniomyces megalosporus | reverse complement strand
CCCCCCCCCCCCCTCGTCGTCTTTCTCAGTCTCTTTTTCTCTGCCTACCTGCCTGCCTGTCTCTCTCACTCCCTCTCTCACTCTTGAGGTGTGTCTCGGATGGGCTATTTTGATATACTGATCTGTTCCATTTGTTCCTCTTTACAGGGCGTGATCATGCTTCCAGATGAAGACGATTCAACTTCTTCAGGAGATGATGATTCACCTCATCCAGAAGAAGAGGAAGAAGGAACATCACCACGACCAACAACAACAACAACAACAACAGGAACAACAACAAGATCCAACGATCAAAATCCCTTTGGAGGGGAGACGACTCCACTATTCTCGAAACCTTCGTCGTCGTCATCGTTGTTGTATACAGAAGGAGGATCATCATCGACTAAGGGAAGAAGACATAGACCTTTCTTCCCTCATCCAGAGAGACGTCGAACACTTTCATCCCCCAAGGCACCGAACCACTCATAGGGAGAAGGAGAGAGAGAGAGATGTCAAGTGACTCTCGGAGGACGGTAAGATTGAAAGAAGAGCAAAGCTGAAAACGAACAGGGGAAAGGAGTTTTTATACATGTACTCTTGTATGTGGCGACGTGTGGAGCCATACCGTTTTTGCCAAGATATCGAAGCAAAAATCCTTTAAATTGTTGGGTTGATGATTATTTTATATACATCTGTCTTGTTTCTTTCAAGTGATGAGGAAACAATGATGACATCTAGTAAAGGCAGGACTTTTAATCGATACAGAACGAGGGGGGGGGGGGGGGGAAGAGATGACGGAACCCGCGATCCTCCATGTGGGTCGTCGGTTCTTTTCTGAAGTAGATCGGGACGAATGGATGGACGTGGGGAGATGTGGTTTACGATGGCGATAAACTACTAAGAAAAAAAGTTGCGCATGTGGGTGTTTGAGCGGGCGTATTCGTTTGCGTACAAGTGTTTGTTGGAAAAGAAGGGGCTTCTCTTCCTCCCTTTTTTTTTTTTCAAGTTGACTTTGCTTTGACAACCTTCCAAGCTTCGTCGACTCTATCCAACCAACCCTGAACGCTCTTGACACCGGATTTTCGTTCGTTCCTAGCCGTTTCCCATTCGGGTTTGGCTTGTACGCCATCTAGCCAGAGAAGAAGCTGAAGGAGAGTCTCGCCCAAGAAGACGTGTTGCTTTTGAAGGTTGTGATACTCGCCGGAATCTCTCAGTATCGAGGTGATAGCACTGGCCTGGGAGGTAGAATGGGCGGTGAGGGATGAGCACGGTGGATGGGGAGGAGGGAGAGAGTCAGAGGGAGAGAGAGGGAGAGAGACGAAGAGCGGTCAGTCCAAGCAGATGACAAGTGTCTGCAAGATGGTTTCGGTATGACGAACTTGACCCTCGAACGCATCGACCTTTTCACCCATCGTCTCATTCGAGTCCTTGAGTTTTCCCCTGATAGCCTCAATCATGGTCTCCTCAGTTCCTTCCTCTCCATCCAGTCTCGCTCCTTTCCTTGAACCCTTTCGTTCACGTTCGATTCGACCGATTTCGTCTCTACCTCCTTTGGTCCCGATGATGGCTAGGGTTGATCCGGAAGTGACGTTGTAGGCGGAAAGAGGTTTGAGATCGTCAATCATCACACCACCCGCGAAGATGAGGGAGAAGGATTTGGGTGGTAGAGAAGTGATGGTTTCGAGGTGAGCTCTCAGGGCTGAGAGAGGAGTGGAGTCGGGTGAGGTTGCAAGATGAACTGAGAGTCTTTAGTTTGGCAGAAGGGGTCGGGAACGACAAGGATGGGAAAGGGATCCAAGTGGATTTTAAGGAGATGAGCTGAGCGACTGGGATTGATGGACTAGGTTGGTCGAATTGGCAGCTAAACCAATATGGTGAAAACGAGCTCACTTTTCCTTCCCCCACTTGACGGTGAGGTTCGTTCCTCTTTTCGCTTCATCCTCCGAACCAGTCGATGATCGAAAGGCGCGTCGAAAGTTGTTTGCAAATGAGTTCATCTCGGACAGGTTCAAGGCTGAATGTGGGTGGATATCGGGGGAACGAACGAAAGGGGGGAAGAGAGAAAGAGAGAGAGAGAGAGACAGCCGGGTCGAGGATAGAGCACCGGGAGTTCCCCTGGGAGATTTCGAGTTGAGCCCAAACGTCATCAGTCACCGGCAAGAGATCGACCAAGGGCCTTGGGATATTCATCATGTATGCCAGATGACGCCAAAAGTCTAACCCCACAACGACTGAGAGTTGATATACATCCCCAAATCACTCAGAAGCCATGCTCCAAATATTTCGCCGCCCAGCCAACCGGATCCTCCGCCAACACAGGTTCCTCCAGATCAACACCCCATCAGATCGTCCCTCTTTCGCTTTCGATATCGATGGCGTTCTCAAGAAAGGCGAGGTCGTTTTCCCTCAAGCAACTCGGTCCGTTTTTCCATCGCTGACTCTACCCAAAACCCCGAGCACCATCACACACCCCCACCTCAACTCGCCCGTTGTTATCCAGATCCTTTACTTATTCGCTCCGTCCTTCTCTTCTTTTTTTTTTTTCTTTCTTCTCTTTCTGCCTCGCACAAACCAAAAGCGCACTGAAACTCCTCGAATCCAAGCAAATCCCCTTCATCCTCCTCACCAACGGAGGAGGTGTGACGGAAAAGAAGCGAATTCAGCTCCTGTCGGAGGAGTTGGGTATCAATCTTCAGCCTTCCCAACTCATCCAAAGTCACACACCCCTCCGACATTCTCTAGCTACTAAATACGCCCAGGAGCCAGTCCTCGTCGTAGGAGGTAAAGGCGATGCTTGTCGAAAAGTTGCTCAATCGTGAGTCGCAACTATATATATACACATAAAACACACACACACTTTTTGGAAACGTAAATTTGACTGAACTCGCTGAATGATGGATCTCTGATTTCCTTCTCTTTTCTTTCTCATTTTTTTTCCATTTGTTTTGTTTTGATTCGATAAGGTATGGTCTTACCAAGAGCTATACCCCTTCTGATATCGTTCGATGGGATCCCAGCGTTTGGCCTTTTAAATCTCTCTCGGAGGCTGATATCGCATCTACAATCGTAACGTATCATGAATTCGCCCCCCCCCCTCCCCCCACCCTTTGCCTCTCTCTCCCAACCGATATATAAAAACGACAAAAAAAAAGGCTGGCATCATCAAGGATGACATTTTACTAAAAAAACAACCAAACTTTTTGTATTTTTTTTTCTTCCCTTGCTCTCAACTTTCCCTTCACCTTCCCCTTCCTTCCTACTCACAGGAAGCCGATTTTTCCAAAATTTCCTTCCGAGCCTGCCTCATCTTCCCTGACGGTCGAGATTGGGGATGCGATCTTCAACTCATCTCGGATCTCATTCAATCCGAAGATGGCGTCATCGGAACCAGAAGATCAAATCTAGGTCGTCTTGAAGAGGGGAGGAAGAAACAAGAGGTCGAAATCGTATTCTCTAATCCGGATCTGCTTTGGGGCAACGATTTCCCTCAGAGTAGGTATGGAACGGGTGGTGAGTTTTCGACATATATATATTTATTGATTTGTTTTTTTCGGGGAAATAAAGTGGGGAACGCAGAAGAGCTGTTTTTTTCTTTCTTTCTTTGCTTGTTTATTTGTTGATCTTATCCTTGATGGGGATCTTGTTTTCTTCTTCTTCTTTCTTCTTTCTTCTTTCTTCTTTCTTCTTTCTCTCTTGAATCATCTTTCGGTTGTATAGCTTTCAAAACGGCCCTTCTATCCGTCCACAAGGAAGCTACTGGACATGACATTGAATTCGTCCAACTGTACGTCTCATAAGTCTTCCTCTTCTTCTTCTTCTTCTTCTTCTTCTTCTTCTCGGTCTAAGGATCGATCGACTCTGCCCAACCCTCCTGGTTTGTCACTTACTCTCTCACACACTCTCTCTCTACATCGTCTTTGTCGTGAACAGTGGGAAACCTCATAGAGCGACGTACGAATTCGCTCACCACATGTTGGAGACTCATCTAAGAGAGATGCAAGGACCTGGAGCCAAATTAAGCAAGAATGTTTACATGGTCGGAGGTGAGTTTTTTTTTTTCCTTTTTTTTTCTCTCTCTCTCTTCTTCCTTCGGTTCTCTTCGTTTTGTTGTTGTTCGTTTTTGATCCCTTAAGAAGAGGACAGTAGAAGAGGAAGAAAAAAAAAAACTCATCACCTTCTGAACGATCTCATCTCTATGTTTGTTTGTTTTTCTCTCTCTCCTTTCCTCTTTTTTTTTTTTTTTTAAAAAAAAAAGACAATCCAGCATCAGATATCCAAGGTGCCAATGATTTCGGATGGAAATCTTTACTCGTTCGAACGGGGGTGTTCAGATCGGGTCAACCGGAAGTCAAACCAACTCGAATCGTTCAAGACGTAGAAGAAGGTGTGCGTTGGGCTCTCCATCAGAATGGGTTACTCTGAGGGAAGGGTCAAGATCGACAACAGTGGTGGGAAAAGAAGTTTTTTTTTTCTTTTGCTTCTTTTTTCGTTCCTTTGTTTTTTTGGCTTCCTTTCTCTATCTGGGTGCGTCTGTCGCTTGGATGGGTGGGTGTGTGTGGGGGGGGGGGGGGGGGGGGGGGGGGGGGGGGGGGGGGGGGGGGGGGCGGGGGGATCAAAAGGAAGAGAAAGCATTATGGATGATCAAATACATAGAATTCATCATCCCCCTTCTTCTTTCTACTTGTCGGATCGGACCATCTAGACCCTCCTCTCCAAGCTTAACCGCCCACACGTTCTGAAGTCATCTCTAGACCCTCCTCGACACTTCACTCAAGCAACGACACAGCATCCACCACCTCCTCCAGCCATAGCAGGTGCGAAAGGATCTTCATGTTTCCCGACCGGACCCCAAACGCTCGGAACAAGAGGATCTCGAATGTTGGCGCAGTATCGAATGAGCGTCGAGGAAGCTTCGCTAATGGGCATCAAAGGTCGAGCTAGATCATCTCGAAGTCGTTGAGAGTGTTGTTGCAAGCGTTGTAACTTAAGCTCGCTCATGGCTAAAGTTAAGAGAAAGAAAAAAAAAACCGGGTGGGGGGGGGGGGGGAGGAGGGAAGGCAAAGAGGAGGGAGTGAAGGAATCAGCTCGGATCTCTGAAATGAATGTATCAAAGCGGAAATCAAAAGGTGATTGGGGCCTCTGTGTTCTTCGTTGAAGTTAAGCGAGGTAAGAAGGTCATCATCTCACTTACTTTGCTTGTGTGGGTTGGGGCTGGGCATATTCGAGGACGAGATCAATGGGAAGGTAAGGAATGTAATTGGGGTCGGAAGGAGGGGGGGCGAGAGTTGAGTAAGAGACAGGGATGAGGATTCGCGGGGAGGTTTTTCTCCTTTCTTTTTTCCACCTTTGTTGAGAGCTCGAGGTAGACGTATGGGGAGACTTGGGTGGGTGAAGGTCTTAATGAGATGGAAACGATGATGGTAGTTGAGGGTGTCGAGACGTTCAGGCCTTCTTGAAAACAAACAATGGCAAATGACATTGCCCCTTTGATAGATCTGGACCGGTCGATCGATCGCCTCTCTCTCTCTCTCTCTCTCTCTCTCTCTGGCCTCAAAGTTAATTCCTGCTAGTCGACGGTTTTCCTTGATGACTTTCCCCTTAGTTTTTGCAAGAGGAAACGCTGTTCCAGCCAAGTAGTCACCTTGAGGTCTATAGGGACATATATATTTGTATATCCTCAATTCCCTTTTCAGGCTCGTTCGAACAAGTATCTCTGTCCCTTATTAACGAAATAATTCAGGGCTGTCTTGGGTGTATGGTCTTTTTCTATTTGACAAAGGAAAAAAAAACCCCCATGTAAACCCGAGTATGCCTCAAAAGACCTTTACAACGATGGAAGAACCCAAGTCTGATCGCTTCCGACTTCATTCGAAACTGCCATTGGCGATCTGAGCGATGCTCTCGCCGCTCGTTGACCCCTTTGTCAACGGAGAAACCCCCAAGAAAAAAAAAAACGGGAGAAAGAGGAAGAACGGATGAACAGAAGAAGGGGGTGGGGTTAGCGAAGATTAGCTCTCGATTCTGTCCTTTCTCCGATAAGATTGAGGATATATGATGGTGTCCAGTCAAGACCGTATGGTGATGATCAAGAACCTCACCTTTCGATGAGAGCTTCCCATGTTTGATCGGATGATATGGATCGATCCAAACCGATCTGAGCGATTCCAGCGAGTAAAGCTCCACATAGACTATCCCCGTTACCCGTCGAGCTGACTTGTTCCATGAGAGGTACCATCTCCGAGGGATGGTAGGTGAGTTTGAGGGTGGTCTTCTCTGATTGATTGACGAGTGTCGTTGAGGAGGGAGACGAATGGGTGACAGGGTTGGTGGAATTTGAAAGGCGTCGTAGAGATAGAACTCCACGATCGCCGCACTTGACGACTGAACGGTATGGGGAAATAGAATGATTGTCAAATGGATGTCTCGAAACAGCATCGTGTTTTGCTAATTCAAGTCGACTGACCTTGGGTCTCGACGAAAGGTGAGAGCGAGACCATCATCTGTACGACTACGGCAAGAGGAGGGGAGAGTCAGGAAACACCAACAAGTCTTCAGCGTTTTGATTATGTAGAGATGGAGGAAAGGAGCCGGGGACACAAGTGGGTGTAGGTTTTCACTAACTTCCGTCCTGAACGAAATCTTGAATCCCCCATTGCCTTCCCATCCTCTCAACTCCATTCCGCCACTCTGAACCGAGACTGAGCCCATCGATAGTTCTCCACCATTCCGGACTATCCATCGCCCCGTGTTCAGTTGCGGCGGTGTGGATCGCCTTGAGCTCGGCGAGGTTGGGACTGACGACCGAGATTTGCCGACCTTCTAACAAACTTGGAATGATCCGAGTCGATTTGGGGACAGAAGTTGGTTCGAAGAAGGTTGGTATCGAGGCCGAAGAGGTGTGGGACAGGAGGGATGTGATTAAGGTTGTACTAAGGTTGCCATCGAACGCAATAAGGGAAGGGGAAGGCGTGATGGAGGCGAGTTTCGGATAGATCTACGACCAGGTAGAAGACGGAACCGAGTTATCGGTCAGCTGGTTTTGATGTACGTCATGCAGTAGGGGTAGACGTTGACCGAGGAAACCAACCTGATCCCATCCGAAGTTCTCCATGACCTCAAAATCCGCCACACCTCCTTCTAACGCTCCTTTCCCATCCAAAACTAGACTAACTGCAGCTGTTCTACCTTTTGATCCGGACATCGTACAAAGCCCCTCAGTCCCAAGTCCGAGACCCTCCATCTCCACCTGGAGTAGTCTCCCGAAAGGATCGTCTCCGATCGGAGAGATGAGCATGGGCATAGCCGAGGGAGTCGATGAGGAGGGATGATCGAGTCGAAGTAGCTGAGCGGCTGATAGAGCGAGGTTGAGTGAGACACCACCCGGAGATACGCGGATACTACCCGGCAGAGTCGAGGCGGATTGAAGGGTGGATTGAGGGGAGGAGGATGACGCAGGCAGAATATGGATCTGAGAGGTGATATCGAGCGCGATGGAGCCTACGATCGCAAGCGATGGAGATGATGAAGGGGTTGAAGGATCCGGAGTTGGCGATGATGGGGGTGAAGATTTCAGGGAACTCAAGAGAAGGGAACTTGGAGGAGTAACGGGCATTGTGGGCTTCGATGAAGATTTGATTGAGGGAATGAGGGCAAACGATGGTTTTGTCATGTTTCGTGCAGTTGGTTTCCAGTCCAACGACGTAGTCCCGTTCAAGGATCGAGAGGGGTTGAGAGTCAGATCATCCATCATTAAGGTGAAACACAGAGTAGCGCGCCCTAGATAAAACTTCATACATCGACACCAAAGTATTGCTTCTGTTGATCCGCATCAAGACCAGTCCGGACGGTAGGAAGGGTAGTCAGTGGTCAATCTGAGCCTGCTTGAGTAGGCTATAGGGCTTACCAAGTCACCCTTCAGGTTATCGTGTTCTTCTCTGCGTAGTCTAGCCAGCTCGACGGCGACTTGACTAGCGATGGTAGTGTTGTTCCTGATGAGACCAATGTCTGCTCGATTCGCGTCATCAGCGGATGCTGTCTCAGTCTGAGGTAGCGGTCGGGTGATACGTACTGCTCTCGACAGATGTTCCTTTAATCATACCCTTGGTGAGTTCAGAGACTCTCTTGAGTAAGAAAGGTGTGGTTTCCTTGCCTCGGATGCCAGCATCCTTGGCTTCTTGTACAGCCTGTTCGACGACGCTCTCTGAGATGATATGTTCACACAGAAACAATCATCAGTAACTGACCATACCTGAAGAGACAGGCTGGACTGACGAATAGCATCTCCTGCCTCCCAGAATTTTTGGGGAATCGGGACGGCAAGCAAGGTCGAGATGGGCGTTGGAAGAGTCAAGCCAGTGTCTGTAATAAGGAGACACGTCCTATAAGCGATCAAACCGTTGATACGATATCACACGAGAGGTCGACGAACGGATTAGGGATGCTGCCGATGTCGCATCGTTGACGTTCCATGGACTCTGTGATCGAGGCGCAGGTAATCAGCAAGGACGATCCAAGATGACAGGATCGGAATGCAGAAAGATCCATATATACCTGAAATCCGCTCTTTGGAGTATAGAAAGCTGGAAAGTCGGTTGTCTCCCCATATGTCGCGACAGTAACACCCTCGGTCTCCTACAAAATCAATTTTCAGTCAGCATGATAAGCATATCGACAGGAACGGAAGAGGCTGCGATACTGACCAAGAACTCGAGAGTCCGACCAATGTCCAAGATTGACTTGGCTCCAGCACATACGACGGCGAGAGGGGTTTGACCGAGTTCAGTCAAATCAGCAGAAATGTCCATACTGAGCTCCCCTCCACGATGGACTCCGCCAATTCCTCCTGTGGCGAAGACCTGAATCCCGGCTTGTCTAGCGAGATACATGGCTGCAAGGACGATGATCAGCTTGGAGTTGTTTGTTTATATGGGCCATGAAGTCATCTTTCACTCACTTCCAGCAACGGCTGTAAGCAAAAGGACAAACGCGTCAGAATAAGAGCCGAACGGATCTTGTGAGGATACATTCGGGGCACTCACTAGTCCCCCCATCCTTCTTGAACGCCATAGCGGGAGCCAGATCCCGTCTCGAAACCTGAATGGAGATGGAGCAAGTAAAGTCAGTAAGAGCTGGATCTGAGTAGCGAGAGTGGAATGAACCTACCTTAATTGCAGGGATCATGGGATCCGCTAGTCTTTCGAGCTCATCCTGTCAGTTTGAACATCAATCAGCAGACTACATTCGGACAGAGCATTGCGATGCAGCATCGGAGGTGAGCCGAAGCGGGACGAACATGGGTCAGTCCGATGGTTGGTCGACCCTCAAGGATGGCGATAGTGGCGGGAACTAGGCAGAATCAAAGGTTACTGTCAGAGCTGGCTACGAGAGAGTCCAACTCGGTTGAGATGAGATGTCAGGAGCTTCAGAGGACATACCGGCTCCTTGTTCTCGAATGATCCTGGAAAGACCGAGTGTAAGGTCGAGGTTGGTAGGGTAAGGCAAGCCATGAGTTACGATCGTCGTCTCGAGAGCTACTATAGGTTTGCCTGTATGGAGGGCATCAGCGACCTCGTCGTGAAGGGAGAGCTTGTTCTGTATCGTCCGGAGCGGAATGAAAGGCGAAGGTGAGTGAGGAGGTACTCGGGCTGACTGGGATGTCGAGGGCTTACCCAGAGAGATCTGGCGGCTGTGTTAGAGAAGGATCTGCTCAGGGCACGAGCCGGACGATGAATGCGGAGGAGCATGTCGAGAGATGGGGGAAGGAGGGAAGAAGGGATCCTTGGGTTTCTTGGATCGCTCGGAAGTTCGGACGAGATACTGACCCGAGCCCTCGCTTTTTTTTCCCTTTTTTCCCTTCTTTTCTTCCTGCAAAGTGTCATAGGGCTCGATCGTCTGACAATTCACCCAACAAAAATATGCACCGACGTCGTCTCCGGGGAGGAATCGACGGTCCTGGTCGACTGCGGATTCGAAGGTCTTCCCCCGTCGTCCACCTCTGCTCTCTCACTTCCATGCCCCTTCCCTTACTCTCTGGCATACCACCTGCCGTACGTGGCCATGATATCTCTAACAGGATACATTCATTTTGAACAGAACATCGAGCTCACGTGTTCGATAATCCCCCTCCCTTCTCTGGGCTTCCTGCTCCCTAGAGCCCATCGGATCACTGTCGAGCTTGTGGTAAGAAGGTCACCGGCGGGCTTGGACTCTTCAACAGCTCACGCTCAAGGTCGTGTGGTCATTGCGGTCACAGTTTTTGTTCCGTAAGTCCCACCATGTCGCGTCGAGCGCAAGCGTTTGCAGTGAATGCTTACATCACCTTGGCCCTTCGCTGGCAGGATCATTGCTCTCATTCGGCTGTCCGGCCTCGAATCACCACCGATGCAGGAATTCCAGGAGGCTTCACAGAAGTCTCCGTCTGCTCTTTCTGCATCGGTTTTCTGCAGGTCACTGCCTCGAGCGAGGAGCAACTCCGGTGCCTCTCCACGAAGGAGCTCAAGCGATACCTGACGGCGTATGACATCTCGATCCCGTTCGTATAATCAACACACTTTAAGAACACAGCGACTACCACTGAATATCCGGCCGATCTACCTTCTAGACTGGGTGTCAACGAGAAAAGCCAGTTGGAGGCCGTGATCTTACGCTCGAGGGTGAATGGCTCTCTCCCCCCGCGGAACGAAGTAAGTTTTCGCAAGATCGGATTGTGGCTTGGACGATCAGCTGAGCCGTCTGCTACTGGGTGTCTTCAGGGTTACTTTCGGAAGAACTCGATTCCGCCACCAGCTACTCCTAATTCGTCCTCCAGCACGAGCACCTTTTTCAACAACATCTTCTCTCCCTTGACCGACACCTCTCGTGGCTCTCCACACCAGACATATCCCTCAACTCGTACAACGACAGCAAGTTCATCGGCATCTCCTAGACCACTGCCATGCCAACCACCACGTCCACCACCACTTAACCCTTCACACCAGCCTCTACGCTCGACCCCTCGTCCAATCCCTCCTCAAACAGCTCAGCGACATCCAAGATCTTCTACATCTACCTACCAGAACCAAGATCGTTCGAATCCTGGGGCAACTCCTTCGAACGATACGACCAACCACTTTCGTACTTCCTCCACTCAGCCACCTTACGTTCCAAGAACTTCTGGTCCTCGCCCTTCAGGGACCACATCGACCCCTACCTCCTCCCGTCAAAACCACGAACCAACCACTCCAGGGAACAGCTCAACCTCAGCATCCATCACTCGACCACCAACGTTAGAAGAACTCTATACGTCACCCGAACTCGTCGCCGATCTCCCGATCAAGACGCTCAAGAGGATTCTCCAAGACAGTCACGTCCGTTCGGATCATCTTATCGAGAAATCTGAGCTGGTATCAAAAGTCAAGACGCTTGTACGAGACGAGGGCGAGCGTCTAGAAAGAGCAGCTTGCGAGGAAGAGCGGGAAAAAGAGGAGCTGGCAAGACTCAAGGGGGAAAGGGAGAAAGCAGAAAGGGAGAGAGCCGCCAGACTAGCTGACAGGGTAGCGGACCTGAGCACCAATCAGGAGGATGACGGGTCAGAGGCGACTCTTGCTCAGAGAAAGACAGCGGTCGAGCGAACGGGACTCTGCATCATCTGCATGGACTCGGAGGCCGTATTAGCATCAGTCGACTGCGGACATCTCAGCCTGTGCGTAGCGTGTGCTGATTTGGTCATGTCTGACAGTCGACAGTGCCCGCTATGCCGGTGAGTTGTCCTCGATAGTTGTTGAGTAGTATTGGAGGTCAAGGGACTGATATTGCGTCATCCTCTCTTGCCCTCTTTCCCCTCTTGGTCAGGACGGTGATGCGACCGGGGGGACTGCTTCGGATATACAAGACTTAGTCATGGTTGAGCGGATTATATGGATGCCGTAACGGATGATTTGTCAGGCTGGAGTTGGGCATCGGGATGGGTATGGCAGTAGCCGGTCATTGGAAAACAGAAAAAAAAAGGCTGAGCGTTCAAAATCGAAATTTCCGCCCATCGACCTCCACCACGCAGCTCGATATTCGCACCTGAATCTTGATTTCGTTCTCACTTAGAGCCTCCTCGACGCTGCCCACATCGACTAGACATCAATCCATCCCATAGCTTCCAAACCGATGGTCGAAACTGCCTCGACCTCTTGTCACCCCTCGACCTCTCTTTTTCCCTTCCTCCCCCGCTGGCTCAAGGCCATCCTCTTCGTCCTGCTGCTCATAAACGCTCGATCATTCCCGACCGTCTGGCATTTCAAGGTAAGTGGTGTATCTTGCGCCATGATGTCGTTGATGTCTTTGGCTGACGGACGGATGGTCGGACGTCTTGGGATCAAGGTCTGGTACTCTGCTCTCAAGAGTCACTTCCTAGCTCGAGTCCGAGGGCCAATTAATCACCTTCGTCTGCTACCATGTAAGTTGAATGAGCAGCTACCGCCTGAGAGCCAACGGTGCGAGGAAAGCCGACTGACGGCACGACTTGTTACCTCCAGCTCGTGGAGCGGATCCCTTCTCAGCAGTGACCAACAAGAGTTACTGGGCAGGGATTGACGACATCGACTACAACATGCATCTCAGCAATTCAGCTTACGCAAAGAATCTCGACTCTAATAGGATGAAAGTCTGCGTTGAACAATTCTCTCCCCTCTTCGTGGCTGGTGGCTGGATGGCTCTCGGTTCATCACACTATAACTTCATCAGGGAAATTCCTGCATTTGCTTCTTACGACATCGAATTCACGATTGGTGGTTGGGGTGACAAATGGGTCAGTCTCGTATTGCTGGTCGGCGTTCGAGACCTTCGCTGATACTCTCGATCTCATACAGATCTACCTCGTTGGAACTTTCCTGATTCGACCCAAGCACAAGCGGGATGGATCTCCTTCAAAGATCACTGTTCTTCCTCCTGACATCAGCACTCTTTCGTCCTCTGCCTCGACCGACACGCCGACTGCAACCCCGAAAGCAGGCAAGAGGGATCACGTCAGACCGGATGGCTCGACCGTCTACTGCGTGTCGGTGTCGGAGTACTGCTTCAAGCTTGGTCGTCAGACACTACCCCCAGCAGTCGTGCTCGCCTTCTGTGGGTTTGGTGAACGCTCGAACTGGGATCGATTCGAGAAGCTCTACGCCCAAGGCCCGTCTGCTATGAAGGCTTGGCTCAAGGAAGGATGGAAGCACGACGATCAGGCCCTCGTGTTCGATAAGGAGGGTAGGACACTGGGAGAGAAAGGGGAGGAGATGAGAAATAGTCTGGCGAAGTTTACCAAGTAGAGTACGAAGTATAGAGAACGGCGTGATCATTATAGAGACTTGAGCAGTTAATTTATGGACATGTGTTGGAATTCATAGTGGGATGGTGATGATCGAGTACTGGAAAAGATCAGAGGAGGGAGAAGATATGGTGAAGAAAAAGAAGACGAAGAGAAAAAAAGATCAAAGAGTCTAAGGATCGGGGACCTTCGTCACCGCGAAGTCTTCACCACCGCCCATCACCTCGATGCCGAGTATCGCTTCCATCCTCAACGCGTTCTCCACTCAGCCAGCCTCTCAGATTAAGAAGAGAGAGTGCGTGCACCGACGGATCGTTTCCTTTGCCAAATCCAGCCTGACGCCTCCCTCCATCTTGCCGAAACCTCCAGCTACAAGTTTCTCGACTGCCCACCGCTCGGAACAGGAGGCTACGCTATCGTCAGACTCGCCAGATGGAAAACGCACGATAACGTTGAAGTTGCAGTTAAGATTGTTCGAAAGGACGCCATCGTCGACAAGAACAAGTACCTCAGAGTGCTCCATGCGTGAGGCGTTCGTTATCACGGAAGCGCTCTCAAGTCAAGTCTCAAATGCTGATATCATTGTCGCTGAAATCATCTAGCGGGTGGGGACAGGCGTTGGAAAGGAGACACCCACACATCTGTAAGCTCATCCGCATCCATGCGACTCGGAAGTCCTCGATTCCTTCCCGGTCTTCCGGTTGATTGACTGACCGATGGCTTTACCCTTTCCGTCCTGCTTCTGTAGGCCCTCTGCTCGAGTCAGTCTTCTTAAGGTGCTACAAGTTTACCGGAAGGTTCAATTTACTTACCCGCCTGACTTTTTCTTTTCGAAATGCTTACGCAGCTGGTTCGAATCGTCGAATCACTGTGCGCCTCCAACCAGCTTTAGAGGACCGCATTCTCGCCTTATTGACCGATTTCTTCTTCTCGATTGGGTCCACTCTAGACTATCTGACATTCCCACATCTCTCTGGAGGAGAACTGCTTGAAAAAATCTTGGACAAAGGTCGATTCTCGGAGGAGGAGGCCCGACGAGCGCTTCTCGTCATCTTGGTTAGTGGTGCGGGGTGATGTCCAGGGACCCATTCGAACTACACGGGCTGATTTCTCTGAGCTTGGAATCTTCAAGGAAACTGTGACGTACATCCATCACCAGGTCAGTTCAGGTCGCTTCTCGTTGAGATTGGGCTTCGCTCACCAGGCTCACTCCTACCGGACTCTACAGGGAATCATTCACCGCGATCTAAAAGCAGAAAACTTTTTGTATCGACGTAAAGAGTCTGCTATTGACGACTTCCAACTCATTGACTTTGGAATCTCAAAAGTCTGTCCGCCATTCCGGCCTTTCTTGCGTACCAGCACATGCTCATGGTCCCGTGGCTTATACTCGATTGAATCAGATTCTGGATGCAGCTCACAACTCGGATACATCCGACCCCAAGACAGAGAGGGAAGTCTCAGGCACGCCCGGATATGCCGCACCAGAAGTGTTTCTCAAGACTGGTTACGGAAAGAACAGTGATTGCTTCAGGTCAGCATACGATCCATATCTTAACTTATCTAAGTATAGATGTGATCACCTGACAGCTTTTCGGTCGGTTTCTAGTGTTGGTGTTGTGGGATATGCTCTGTTCGTATCAAGTCATACGACACCTCCTGAAATATGACAAGCCTTGACGTCCCATGTTCTCCAACAGTATGTGTGGGTCTTCGCCATGGAATGCGAGAGATCCATGGGAGCTCGTACAGGAGACGGTCAGGATGAAGGAGGTCAATTTCGAGGGGAGAAAGTTTATTGGTGTCTCGGAAGATGGTGGGACCCTGTTCTTCTCGCTCGTTTCGCCCTATCAGTAGAGGGTATCCACTGATTGACTGTTCCTCTCACTCCATGCCCCCAGCCAAGAACTTCCTTCGTTGGTTGATGACGCCTGATCCGTACCAGCGTCCTTCATCTCAAGAGGCGCTGGACCATCCTGTGAGTGGCGCGTTTCTGGCTCGAGCTCTTCGCGACCTTGGTTGACCCCTGTCCGAATGAATCGACGATACGCTACTAGTGGCTCAATACTGCTCGCCCTCCGGCTTCACGTCCACCCACGAGACCGTCGTCGCCTACATACGCCGAGGGAGAAGGTCCAGGTAAGCCGTCGTTCGACCCGATGGAATGGTAAAGACAAGTCCACAATGACTGAATATGATTTCTTGTCGTCCAGCTCGGTACCCGCCTGCGGATCCTCACCATCCAATCGAAGTTCTTCGTCGACAAGATACCTTGAAGCCTGGCGAGCTCGATGGAAATGACCTCGGACGGAGACTGACGCACGAGATGTGATGGGGGTAATGGTGGCCGATGACTGATGACGATATAATGACCTCAAGATGTACGATGATGGATCCGAGGCCAGCTGGACTAAGGGAGTGATGGATGTGGGGAGAAAGAAAAGGCTCAAAGGTTATCCGAAGGGAGGGAACTCGTTAAACGGAAGACCGCAACCGTCGCCTCGCTCCTCCACCTTCCCCTCACCTCAAATATCACCCACTCGTCAATCAAATGAAGGTAACATCCTTCATGCCTCCTTGCTTGTCGACACAGCCCTTGCACCTCCTTGCTTGTCGATCCAACTTTCACTCGGGCTCATTTTCTGACGTTCTCCTCCTTGCTTTGCCTTCCCTCAGCTTAGAACTGCTGGTTCGTATCTTGTTTCGCCATCATCCCTTCCGTTCGCCTTTCCCTGTCTTTTGACGTCCAGATCAAACCTGTTTCTTCCAATCGCAGAGGAAGAAGCCGGTCACGAAGCCGCTACCACTCGAGGAGGTCTCAGGGGTATCGCGGTCTCATCTGCTATCTCCCTTCCAGCCGCTTACTTGGCCAACAAACGGTACCCCTACTACCGGTCCCTCACACCTGCTCTCAAAGCATTCTCGTGAGTCTATCTTGACAGCGTCTTCGTATCAAACCGAGCCATTGGGCCTCCACTCCTCTTTACTCGGCATTCCGACACTGACGGATTTCGATACGTCATCGGTGCTCCCTCACTTTCGATCTCTACAGGATCATCATGGTCGTCGTACCTTCCATGATGATCAGTGCTGAGAACGAAGGTGCACGATACGAGCGATCGCTTTGGCATGATGCTGGAAAGGTACGTTCCTTACTAATCAGGATCAGGAAGAACGCAGAATTAGGCAGAAGGAAGTGCTGACGAAACTTCCCCACAATTGTTGTCTTGCTTTGCAATCGGTTGTGTGTTTGCTTGAGCAGAGAGAGATGGACGACTTTGAACGCCAGAGACTCGAGAGGCTGAACGCTATGTCATCGACGGATCGATGGAAAACCTGGGCCAAGTGAGGATCTTGTTCCATTTCTGCTCCTCTTCCTAGGCCGTTCTCTCTCGACCAAATTTTGACAAGCGCGATCTCTTTGTTTTCAGGGAGAACCAATACTCTCTCATCTCTGCTGGTTGGCTCGGTTCGTAGCGTTCAGCTTCTGGGCTTTGATCTTCATAAGATGGCAGACGTACTAAATCGCCTCAATCCTCACCCTGCTGCGCCTTGCCTCAGCTTCGATGGTCGGATCCTTCACTTATGTCGCTCGGGACAAGACTCAAACCACCACACAGAAGATCATCCAGGCTCGAGTCATCGCTCAAGCCGCTACCCTTGCTCTCTTGCTCGGAGGTAAGGCACGACGCACCCGAACTCATGTTGTCCCTACTGGTTCGTGTTTGCTGAAGCTTCTGTCTCTCAAATAGCGGGCTACATGACGTACCCTTCCAAGCAAGCTGAGAAAGTCGTTCGTCCCTCACCTCTCGTTATGACCACGTCCCCGGCTTGTCCAAGGAGCTGATCGGTTCATCCTCTGCATCCGTTCATCCATCGTATCACCTCCAGGACAAGGTCGATCACTCATGGAAAACTACCCTTCTTGCCAACCAAGCTGAACAGGAAGAGTTCGACAAGAATGCCGCCATTGCGGCTCGAATGAGTTCCAAGCCTCCAGCGACAGGAGGAGCTGCCCCTTCGTCAAGCAAGTAGCCTACACGAGGACGCTCGACCTTTACGCACATACATAGCGCCATGAAATCTAAACAAATAAATAAACAAGGCAGCACCAAACACCCTTTCTTAGACTCGATTATTACCTCCATTTGCTGCATCTGGTGTCTTTCCATCTTTTCTTGTTCCCGAAACTGTATCTTATAGTTCTTGCCATTGCTTGAATGGATTGAGATGTGAGAGACTGCGAATCGAGAAGGCTTGGGAGTGAGATTCTGTCCTGCTGCGTTCGGACTTCCTCCTTCTCCCAACCGTCAACTCCCCACCCTCATGTCGGTCCACGACTCACAACAACAAACCAACCACTCGAGGGCGCCCTCGGTATCGGACGCAGGGAGATCGCTTTCACAGCAAGGTCCAGGTCAGAGAGATAACCGTCGGGTCAGTTCCAGTGCCAGTATGGCTCTCAACCAGCATCAGCAACAGCAGGCATCGTTTCAGCAACAGCAACCTCCCCCGCTTATGGACCAATCGTCTGTACATGTCTCTCTCCTTCCTCCCGATGGCAAGACTCGATGCCTGCTTGGCTACCAGCTCACTTGACTTGCCCCGGCATCCTGCTCGGTCGCCCCTACCCCTCCCCATCCCCTGGACCTTCCCTTGCTCCCTTCCAATCTCTCGTTCCATCTCTCGCCTTCATCGTCTTTTACATGTCAACACCGTCCCACCATCTCGCAACCCGTCCCTCGAATATCCTCTAGTCACCTTCGCCCCGGTGCATCCGCCGCTCTCCTGTCCCACACCAAGACCCTCGAACTATACCGAGCAAACGCCAAAAAGACCAACGACCCAGAAATCATCTTCGAGTTCGCCGTTTTCATGATCGATGCTTCTAAAGCTCTCTCCGACCCGAACCAAGCTGGACCGGTCGATACCTCTCTCGATCCTGCCCTCCTAGAGGACAAGAAGGAGGACCTCGTCAAGGAGGCAGTCGTTCTTCTCAAACGACTCGCCGATAGGGGTCATCCAGACGCTCAATATTTTCTCGCTGATTGCTACGCCAACGGGATCGGTACCGTCAGAGGGAAACAGGATATGGATCGGGCCTTCCCGTTGTTCGTCCTAGCTGCGAAACACGGTCACCCGGACGCGGCCTACAGGAGTGGAACGTGTTGCGAAAATGGTTGGGGTTGTAGACGAGAAAGCGCCAAGGCCGTTCAATTCTATCGGTGGGTGTTGATATGAAAACTCTTAAGATTCTTCCTATCTTGCGGAACATCAAACAACAGGCGCACAGTTGGGCTCTCCATCTATCATTCGCCCCTACCCTGATCCGTACTCATTCTTCTTCCCGCTCGACTTGCTAATTATCATGTACCTCTCTCAGGAAAGCCGCCGCTGCCCTGCATCCAGGCGCAATGTATCGACTTGGTACGGCCGAACTCAACGGCAACCTATCCCTCCCGAAACGACCCAAAGAAGGCGTCAAATGGCTCAAACGTTCAACCGAGCACGCGACCGAAGAATTCCCCCATGGACTTCACGAACTCGCTCTACTCCACGAACGGGGGATCGACAACGTCCTCTTTGTTGACTTTGAGTACGCCGCTGAACTCTTGGCTCAAGCGAGTGAATTGGGTTATGCCCCGAGCGCGTTCAAGTTGGGAGAATGTTATGAGTACGGCAAGATGGGCTGTCCTCAAGATGCAGCCTTGTCGATACATTACTACGTGAGTCCTTGATCCAGCGAGTTGACGGGATGGTAGTCCGTTGAGCTTGACCCCCGCAGTTCAAGGCAACGCCTGGCTAATGTCAAACCGTCGGAAATCACTCTCATACCTGGTGTTCGTTCACAAATCCTATCCGTCTTCCTCTTTTTCTTTTCTTTTCTTCTCTTTCTTTTCGAATCAAAAGAACATCGCCGCTCAACAGGAACACCGAGAAGCTTGCTTCGCTCTCACCGCCTGGTATCTCGTCGGCTCACCAGGCGTCCTCCCTCAATCAGATACCGAAGCTTACCTCTGGGCTCTTAAAGCTGCTGATGCCGGACTGGCAAAGGCTCAGTATGCTGTCGGTTACTTCTCCGAGGTGAGTACGACTGGACTCCTCTATCTTCATCTTGTGTGAGGGAGGGAAGGGAGGGATTCGGGGTTGGGTTCAAGATTTTGAAGTTGAAATCTTCCGATTCACGCACTTTCCTTAGGTCGGGATCGGAACCCCACCCTCTGCTCAAGACGCTACGAAATGGTATCGACTCGCCGCCGACGCAGGTGATAAACGGGCGATCCAAAGACTTCGATCTTCAGGTGGTGGAGTGGGTGGAGGAGGAAACGTGACGACCAGTGGTTCTTCGACAGCCGCGGCAAGAAAAAGGGACAGAGATGCGGAAAAAATGATGAAGGATCGCAGAGATGATGATGGTAATGGTACCGGAGGAGAAGGTGATTCCAAAGAGGGTTGTGTGATTATGTGAAAAGTGTGTTTCCGAGAGAGAGGGGTGGGAGAGGGGAGGAGGAAGAGGAGGAGGAGAAGGAAATGAAAAAGACACCTGGAGGGGAATGGACGAGGGTCAGATATCAGCAAGCTCTTATGTGCGTTCGTCTTCCGTGGGGGTTTTCTTCCCCCCCTCACCCCCATCCCACCAGTCGTGAACCCATTTCCCGAAACTCTCGGAATCGTACCTCTATACATCCTTAACTTATATCTTTCCCCTCTTTTGCTGTTATTCTTCCCTTCTTCTCCATCTTTTTTTTTTTTTTTTACTTCCTCGCACTCCTTTTCTCCTCTCGCCGGACTCTTTCTCTCATCCCTCCCCTCTCTTCCCTTCTCTTATATCTCTCTCGTGTCTCTCCCGTACATAAACCACATACAACAATCACATCTACCCATCTCTCTTTCTCTCTCTCTCTTCTTCTTCTTCTTTTTTTTTTTTTTTCATCATCTCTCTATTTTCACGTTTCTTTTTTTTTCCTTCTTTGAGTACAGATAGATCCCAACGATTACTTCATGTTGTCTTCCTCCTTCCATATCGGATTAGAAGAAGAACGAACCCTTTCCTCTCTGCCTGTTTCGTTTTTTTTTTGTTGCCCCCCCCCCCCCCCCCCCCCCCCTTTCCTCTTCCCCCCGTCCCCTTCTCTGCTTCTCTGCGTCTGCTTCTGCTTCTCCCCCCCTCGTTGACAGTCTGGATTCTCATGACGGTTTTCATCAACACAAGACATCATTTGGTCGATTTTGATAGGATTGCGAAGGGTAGGAAGGGGGGGGGGGGGAGGTCGAATGTCATATAAGATCCTGGCGAGGCGGAGTTTGCCGTGAAAAAAAAACCCCCCGAGAAGAAAACAGAAGCAGAAACAGAAAAGATGAGAGAAGGAAACCACAGGTGGGATGTCATGAAAGGAGTCGAATTGTTTTGTTAAGAACCCCTCCCCCCCCCCCCCCCCTTAGCCCTTCACTTCATTGGCTTCCTCTCCTCATCATCAGGCAGCATAGACCAAAACCTCAACCTCTTCTTTCGAGTCTTGTCTCACGATCCTCTCTTTACCACCCCAACCGAACAGAACGAGGCCTTGTTCGACCTTGACTTTAGCTGGATGAATCCCATCTTTGAAATGGACTCGACCGATTCCAAGCCAAGTACCATCTTTGTCTCTACCGCCTTCGACGGGTCGACAAGTTGGCATCGTTAAGAAGGAAAAGGGAACCCAAGTCGTCGGGGAGATAGTGGTGATGATGGGCGTTGTCATGGAAGGAGAAGAGGTGGGAAAGGAGGAACAGAGAATTTCAAAGGTCGAGTCTGTGAAGAATCGTTCAGAACCGGCAAAACTGAAGGTGTGACGGGTTGAGCCAAGATGAAGACCAGCCTTCCACAAAAAAAAAAAAAAAAAAAAAAGAAGAGAGGAAGAGAAGGAGAGGGGAGGAAGGGGAAAGAGGATTGAGTCAGGAACTGATAAATCTTGATCTTTTGGATGAGAAAAGATAGCTTACCTTGCCAAGTTGATATGACCCATCATGATACGCTCGGATAGCGTACAGTATTCGGTTGGAGCTCGGATCTTCTTGACCGATAGGTAGAGCGTCAGGTGGAAACGGATCCGAAGGGCTAACCAGATGCCACCTGTTTAGGTCGGAGAGGATTTGTATATGTGTATATAGACCCAGTATCTAACCACGCGTTCAGTCCCTTCCTTCGTGGTTGAGAGGGATGATGTGTAGGATGGGGTGAGCGCTGGGTACACTCACCGAACGCTCGGTTTCGAGATACCCGACATGTTCCAGTACTCTCTCCTTCCTTCCGCTGAGGACTTCCATTTTTCCCAATTGACTCGATCGATATCCTTGGTTCTATCTTGGGGTCCAACAGAAGATAGGAAAGTCTCGATCTTGATTCGTTCAAGGTCAGGGTTTGAGACGAAAGAAGGGAAAAAGAGACCTCTGTGAGGGGTCGAGAAGATGTAGGCTCCATCGAGTTGATCAAGGAGGATGCCTGGGTTGAACTCGAGTTGGGACTCATGGAGAGACGAGGGTTCTTGTTCTCGTTCTGACTGAGGTGAATGATGATTCGTCTGAGGGTGTAGATTGATGGTTGGGATCGGTGTGGAGTTGGGGATGGGTCGAGAATGGGCGTCGTCGGGATGGAAGGAAGGGGTCTTGGATGTTGACTCGATGAGGATGGGCGAGCAAGGACCAGCTAGCTGAGAAGGATCAACGTTGTCCCAATCTGATTCATCGTCAAGATGGTGGTCGAGTTCAAAGTCGGCGAGGACTGGGAGAATGTTTGGATCCAAGTGTGGATTTTGTTTCATGATTGATTTCTTGGTCTTTGGAAGCCAATTCCAAATGGTGGCTGGCATGGGTGTGGTTGTTCGTTGATCTGATTGGGTGGTGGTGGACTCTGTATGGACGATGACGGATAGGAAGAGAGCGAGAGGCCGTCCGAGGGAGAACCTTAGCCTTAGTCAATTGAGTCGTCCAGCATTGACTCGTCTCTTACGAGCGTCCCTTCGGCAAACGACTAGAGTTCACCACTCTCCGTACAAAGCCCACACTCCCTTCCTAGTCAGCCTAACGAATACAAGTCCATACACCAACGTACGTCAAATATCCAACAATCCCCACCCAGTCACCCCAATCGCTCATCCCTTTTCCCGAATCGATTCCTTCAAACTTGTTTCCCATCCTCATTCACAGAACCACACCGACCTCCCTAACTCATCCTCAATCTCGCCAGTCATCCTTCCTGCACTCGACTGGTTCGACCCGCTCGCCATGACGGCCATGTCTGGCTTAGGACTCCTCGCCGGCTACTTTGCTAGACCACCCTCACTCGAGCATTCCTACGCCCGTCCCAGCCGCCTTTCTCAGAGCCTCAACGACGTCATGTTCTACGTCTTCCTGCTCTTTGCCATCGGCTGTCTAGGTCAGTCATGATTTGTCCAGCCCGAGCGCTCGTCTGCTGGTCCTTGAGCCCCCTCGAATCGCACCAGTTTTCCGCCCAAGGACGGATTCGGGAGCTAAGACGTCTGGTCCAGCTGAGCGCTGCGATCGGCTTCACTACCTTCCGAGAGCCCTTGTTTGACATGTATCCGTGTTGCGAGGGCTGGAAAGGTTTACGATCTACCGGACGAGCTCATCAGCTGACGACCAGGACTTTACCCTTTCCGTCCCTGCTTCTCTCCTACTTTCCCCCCTTCGCGATCCCACATGTCACCATTTGACCGAACGTTCAGCCGTCCTCACGAATCCGACGGATGCCTCTTTCAGGTCCTACCTCACAGAGCTTTCTTTTCGCAGGCATCTTCGAGAGCTTCACCGACCTTCGCCGGCGACCGAGCCAGACATCGAAGATCCTTCGCCTTTAACTGGACATGACAAAGCTAGCAGTTCCGTGTCTCCCCCTGCCGAGTCCTCGCCAGCGTCTCCTCTGACAACCTCGATCCCTCATTCGGCTCCACCCCCGGCTCGAAAATCTCGGTCGCTCCTGGAAAACAACCCACATCTCGTTCCTTTTCGATTCGCCAACCGAGTCTCGATTTCGCTTCGAACTCCTCAGTACACCCTCCGTGATTTTGGTTTCTTCACTATCGTAACTGTCCCACCCAACAGGGCGCACTCTGCTAGGGTCGGGAGACGCGTCCCCGCCAAGCCCTCGACCTCGCCTTGGTCAGATCCGGAAGAGGGAGAGAGCTTACTCGCAGGTGTTTGGTTTCTGGGCGCGTATGGTCGATGGTGGATGGCTGGAACCGTTAGGCCACAGCAAGAACCCGCTGCAGTTGAGCCTGAACGGGCTGGGATCCTCGATGTCAAGGCTCTGGACGGGACGCCAGGGACTCTCTCCGGTCAGTGCGAACCAGCTCAACTTCATCTTTGGCTTTTGCCCTCTTGCTAACGCGGTCAACCACAACCTACAGTGAGCCGAAAGAAGGCTGTCGAACCCGAACCAGCTCCCCCTTACCAACAAGCACCTGTCACTCGCCCATCGCTTCCTTCTCGACCTCGTTCCCGTCGTTCGAGTATCGATAAGCCTGTTGAGAAAGCTCCCCCACCGATCCCTGAATCTCATTCCATCATGTTGCATCAGCGACCTCCGTCTGATCCTCCATCTCCCGCACCAGAACCTCCCATCATCACGTCTTTGACCGCCGACTCCCCTGTCCCTCCAATAGAACCCAGTCTTCTCTTATCAAATCCTGCCCTCAAGGATCTTCACGAATCCCTTCTTGCTTCTCGATCGTCTGCCGCCGATCTCCGGAACCAGCTTGCGACTCTGTCCTCGGCGACCTCTGCATCTAACGCCCAGCTTCAGACCAACCTCGATAATCTCCGCGCACGTAAACGCGAGGAGGATGTCGATCGGTTAGATGTCAAGAACAGGACCAAGGGTTTGGAGGAAGGAAAGAGGCAAGCCGAAGCTGCCAAGCGAGAAGCAGACAAGAAACTGAAGGTCACCGAGAGCCTTCGGGACGCCGTCCTTGCTAGAATCGCTGTTCTCACGAAGCAGGTCGACGAGGCGACATCCAAGATGAAAATCCAGCGGGAAGAGATGGAGTTGAGTCAGAGTCAGGTCCAGTCTAGGGAAGGTCGGGTCAAGGGCGAGATCGAGGGTAAGAAGCGCGAGGTGACCGAGATAGAGAGCACTGTCGCGAAGAACGCTAGCGTCGTCAAGGATCTGGAGGAAAAGGTCAAGTTGGAAGAAGAGTCTTTGGTTCAGGCGAAGAGCGACGCGTTGAAGGCGTTGGAGATTGAGAGGAGGCGGCAGACTGCGTTTTCACCCTTTGGCGTCCCTCACCCCAGAGTGATCGAGAACGACTACTATGCCCAAGCGCCCGCTGTCAACCCGAGCAACAGCTTCGGCGCACCATCGTCATCTACCGCCTCGATCTTCGATCTTCCCGCCCAACAAGCTCCCCTCAACACCGCTCTTCGCCGACGTCAGCACACTGATCCAGTTCCAGCGGCCAACTACTTCAGCAACACTCCCATCTCGAACCCCATCATCCCTTCACATTCGTTCTCCACTGCCAACGATGTTTTCGGCTTCGAGGACTTTGGCCCTGGTATCCCTTCGAGTAATTCCAACAACTCCCGCCGTTACGCCCCGTCTTCTGCGCATCACGACCCTTTCCCTTCTTCCTCGACGACCCAACCCGCCCGTAATCCATTCGAACCCTCGCAACCGCGCGCGATTCATCCCGTCCTCGCGTCTTCTGATTTTCAACCGTTCAACCCGTCCACTAGCCTCGAGAGCGATCCTGGCTCACCTGGGCTCATGTCTGGCTCGTTCTCTAGCCTCCTCCCTCGAGGGTTGTTTCATTCAATCTCGCATGATGGAGGTCTCTTTTCTCCCGACCTTGACAACGACCCGTCTTCGCCCTTCACCGCCGCGTACAATCGAGCCACTCTCGTCGAGAGTGACACAGGAGACGCACGGCATCAGGTCGAAGGGAAGCCAGCCTCAGCTCAGGGCGAGGAGAACAAGACGGGGGCTGACTCAGCTGGAGAACATAGGAAAAGTTTGGTTGAAGACGACCTAATCTTTTCGGCTGATAGGGAGTCGCCTGGAGGGGACGAGACTCAGGATCAAGTCTTTGACCTTCGACAAAGGCAACCCGCTCGACCCAACTCTGACGCCAATCTTCCTTCTTCACCCCGATCTGTCTTTTCCGATGACCCTCGCTCTCTCCTCCTGGATCCTTCTACCGACGAGAACTTTTCATATCCCCCTCCCGGGACCGACTCGAACCATCATTCTGGTCTCAACGACTTGAGTCCTGAGACGAAACGAACTAAACTCTTTGCTAAGCTCCAGCAACACGCAAAAGACAACTCGTCCGAATCTCAACGCGCGATCGCCCCAGAATTCGCCTCGGAGAAACCGGAAAAGGGTGAGGGTTCACCCGTCGGAGGAAAGCAGTATGAGGAGAAAGGGGAGGAGATGAAGAAGGGCTCGTTCGATCTGTTGGGTGGGATTAGTGGCAATGAGGCCGAGGAAACCTCGCTCTCTCGCTCGGCATCGTCCAAGTTTACGCCCAGACGATGGTTCTCATCTTCGTCCTCCAGACCGTCCCAACATGATGCCTCTCCATCCTCCCCATCGTCGACCGCTCTCACGCCCGTCTCTTCGAACCAATCATCCGCTATCGCATCACTCAACCCTGATGCTAAAGCCTTTGCCTTCACTGGACCATTCCCTCCTTCACTTCATCGACCTGTTGCTAGATCGACTTCGAACCCAACATCAGGTGCTGCTGCTGCTCGTCATCAATCTGATCTCGACGTGACATCCGCACCTTTCGTCCCCGTGCACTCATCGTCGTCATCAAACATCAGTAACCTAATCCCTTCGTCCTCATCCATCTCTGCTCGTACCTCGACCGAAAACCTCATCCTCGCACCTAACCATCACCACCAGCATCATCCCCTTCACCATCAGCACCCGAATGGTAACCCAACATCTTCGCCTGGAACAGGCTCGAGATTCTTCTCATCCCTACGAGCCTTCGCACCCTCCGCCGCAGAACGAGAAGCTCTCACTCGAGCTCTTCGAAACCCGTCTTCATCAAATAATGCGTCCAATCGATCCCTCGATACTTTCCATTCCCCTCCTTCCGATCAACAACAATCCAACAATAGTCCACCGGGAAGCGCGAGGATGACTTCTAGGATCCCTCAGGTGGCTGAGTTGACGAGACCTGATTCGTCGGCGGAAGGGCTGGGGAAGACGGCGAGTGGGACCGGGAACGGCGTTGGGAATGAGAACGATACGGATCTAAGCAGGTTCGCTTGGGACAACGCTTCGGTCGAAGGTGGATCAAAGAGGAAGTCTCATGGAACAGGGTTTAGGTAAGGATTCTTTTCCCCCCCTTTTTTTTCTTGTTTTCTGTCGTTTACTCCTTCTCTTTGGGGGG
>BCKM01000005.1:103198-119842 GCA_039545415.1 Udeniomyces megalosporus | reverse complement strand
AGGGGGGGGGGGGGAGGCAAGAGAGGATTTCTGATCGAAAAAAAAAGGATCAGGAAAAAAGGCAAAAGATAATGTATGTGTATGTTTGGAGTCGCCTCTTTTTTTTATCTCTCTCATTCTCTCATCCGGAGACACAAGAGAGCATGTCATCTTCAAGGATTGTAACGAAAAAAAAAAAGAAAAAAAAAGGGGAAAGTGGAAATGAGAAGGCCAAGTGAAAGGAAAGAGTTTGATTTCATCCGGAAGGGAATGATTGAGCTGGATCACCTTTTCTTAGGCGTAGAGATCGACGTTCCAGTGTTCGTCTGCGTATGGAGCCTTGGGTTGCTTCCTGAAAACGTGCTTCTGCAACGAGAGAAGACAAGGGAAGGGAGAGAGAGTGTGTGAAGGAAAAAAAAAAGAAAGAAGAAAATGACAAAACAGACATCAACCGTCAGAAATTGATGACCAACGAAAGACGTAGATGAAAAGATGACGAGAGACGAAAGGAAAGAAGAACAAGAGGACAAGAAGTAGAAGAAAAGAGAAGAAGAAGAAGAAAAAAGCTGTTGCTGACCTTGGTAGGTGGTTTAGGAGGAAGCTTATTAGTCAAGGCATCATATTTCTTTTCATTCGTGACCTCATAGATCTTTGTCAGGACGGATGGAAGATCGAGCTTCTCGTTGTTTAGATCAGATGCGACGAGGGCCGAAGGAGAGGTAGAGGCTTTGGTCTCTGCTGGCACGTCGGATACGTCTTTGGATTCGGATTTGGGGGGTGAGATACTTTAGGAACGAAACGTGTCGGCAAGTCAAGGTACGAACTTCAGGATCACTTTGTTGAAGGCAATGAAGGGTACGAATCATGAAGGAGCTTGGCTTACGCGGCTTTCCCTTGAGGAGACGAGAGGAGGAGATCGACCATGTGTGATTGGGTGATGGTTGAAAGAGCGGGATAATTTCGTCTGGTCTGTGGGTTAAATTGAGCGGGAAAGTGTACGTTCCAAGTTGATTGAATTCAGGGGGAGGAGATGTTAGGATGATGGGCAGGCAAACACGCGATGGGATGGGATGGGATGCCCGGGATCTCGAGCCGATTTGGTGGCCAAGAGGACGTACGTCTCGCTTCCAATACTGGGCAGAAAAGGCGATGGAGAAGGGGAAGGAGGGATGAGCGAAGATTCGAATAGCACCTTAACTTGTCTGAGAGAGAACTTACTGGGTTGAAGGCAATGTCAGATGCATTCGTCGTTGGACCAGCGTAAATCTCTGGCCTACTGGCAGGGTTGGGATTCCTGTTGATCTTCTGAAGGGGAAGTCCGGTAGAGATTTCTGGGTTGATGCTCGTCCATTCACCTATGGATGGAGCCGAACCAAGTTGACGTCAGGCGGGTCAAGGATGGGTCGAACGGAAGGGGCTTAGGAGGGAGTGAGGGCTTGGGTCGAGCTAGATGAGATGAGAGGTAGGGGGTGGGATGACTACTGACGGACTTTACGCCAGAAGGGACTCTTCTCTCCGACGTGATATAGGTTGTGGTTCCCTGACTTGGGTGGCATGGCGAGGGGAGGTAGTCGGGGGAGAGAGTGATTGGAGCGAGGTGATGGTCGGGCCGAAGTTTGATTCGCTGAGACGCCAGGGTGAATTTAGTTGGTCGATATGTTGTTCGATCGCAGGGAGTGGATGATGACTGGTTGGCTGGGGCTTTGTCGAGGTGGAACAAGAGGAACAAGAATAGCAGAGAAGAAGAAAGAAAGAAAAAAAAGAAAGAAAGAAAAAAAACCCCTGGCCGGAGAAGTCAAGTCCCCTAGCGAAAGGAGAACGTCGACTTGTTCCGTACGTATCAGCCGAGCAGACGTCCTCACTCTATCGAGCCACCCCCTTCACTCGGACAGCTCGATTCCCTTGCGACGACCAACCATCCATGCTCCACACCAACCCCGACCGAGCTCAGTCCGGCGATCCCGTCCACCAGCACCAGCCAATCTCAATCGATATGGCCCTTCAATCCACAGTCACTCCCAACACTTCCGATAATTCATCGTCCTCACCAACTTCATCCTCCTTTCGACCCTTTGCATCTTCCCTAGGTTCCTCGAGCGCCGGGAGATTCTCCTCCGGTCCTTCCCCTCCACTTTCCGTCACCACAACCTTCTCGACATCTACAGAATCCCCACCTTCATCCAGCACCACACCATCTTCATCGACGACGACCGCTCCATCTTCTTCTGCACGTCGACTACAGCAATCTAAGCTACCCATGTCCCCCCTCAGTCGGGTCGCTCCCATCCACGATGATCCTCCCGCCCCGCGAATGTCGGCTCGTCCTGCCTCCCTCCCCATCCCCAGATCCCTACCTCGCTATGCCCCTCAGCCTGCTCAAAAGTCTCCCTGCTACGTTCATGGCAACCTCAACCAGTCGGCTTCTTTACAAAACTCGCTCCTCTACGATGGACTCCCGCCAGATCCCGACCTTTCCGATCAGAATCGACCCAAGGCGCAACCCCACAGGGAACGACCTCATCGGAGCAAGAGTCAACTCAAGCTGGAAGGCTACGAAGAGAAGGAGGATGGCCTATACGAAGAGGACACCGCTCTTGACAGCGACGATCAGAAGGAGAGTCTCACAAGGCAGTTGGCGGAGACGGCCGTCGGGGTGAGGGAGATGAGCAAGCAACTCGGTCAGTTTGCTTTCTTGCTTGATCGACGGGCTTACATCGAGCTCACTCCTGTGCCTGGACCGTGTAGGAAGGACGAGGGTCCGATCCAATATCAGCAGTATCCTCATCGTCACCAAGGCGAGAGACAACCGGCTCATCAAGCTCACTCGACAGCTCGCTCTCTATCTCATGTCGAAACCCCGTGGCGGTGGTTCTTCAACGGGGGATCAGAAGAGAGGTCTTGTCGTGTGAGTGAATCTCCTGCTCTCACGGAACAGGGTCAAACGGCATCCTTTGTTGACCTTGCGGTTTTCCCATCATTCATCAGCTACGTCGACGCTCAGTTGGCGACATCCAAACGATTTGATGCAGAAGGTGGGCGTCTACGGATCCGACTGTCTCGGTTCGTTCCTGATCTGACGACTCGTGTGCACACTGTCTTTAGGTATCGAGCGAGATCATCCAGAGTACTTCCGACCGATCGGACGGCGGCGATCTTCATCAACTGCCTCTGTCAGTGCGTTGTCTGGCTTCACTTCAGACAGCGGATCCACGCACGGATCGTCCGGAGAGGGCCAACTGAGGTACTGGACCAGTGACATGTGCTCCAGAAGCCCTCACCTATTCGACTTTGTTGTCACGGTTCGTCTCAATTCGACTGTTCAACGCGCGATCATGGATGGCCTAAATTAACCATGCATGTCTTTGCTGCTCTACCCATCAGCTTGGTGGGGACGGTACCGTGCTCTTCACCTCGTGGCTTTTCCAGAAGATTGTTCCGCCAGTCCTTCCCTTCGCACTCGGTTCGCTCGGCTTTCTTACCAACTTCGACTTTGCCAACTACAAACGCGATATGGATTCTGTCCTCGACAAGGGTATTCGCGTCAACCTACGAATGCGATTCACCTGCACCGTCTATCGAGCTGTCGCGGCCGAAGACGATGAAGGTTCCAAGCGAAAGAAGGGTGGCGTCAAGGCGGTCAGAAAGGAGGGCGGTGAGATTCTGATGAGTGAGGTAGGCAAGACGGGGTGGGAAGCTCTTGAGGGAGGTTCGACGATGAGTCCGTTATGTGCAGAGAGGCAGAGGAAGAAAGAGAAACCGGTCATGTGCTTCACAACAAGGGTATGTCACCCTCGTCTCGAGACCTAGTCCGTATGTTCGAGTCTCGTGCTGATCTTAGAGTGCCCAATCAACAGCCGGTTGAAACGTTCGAAGTCCTCAATGATCTGGTCGTGGATCGAGGTCCATCGCCCTTTGTCTCCTTGCTTGAACTTTTCGGTCAGTGTGTCCGGGCTCGCCTGTGTACTTGATCGTACTCAAGCTGAATTTCTGGATCGCCCAAACGTCTCTAGGCGATGAGCATCATATGACTACTGTTCAGGCTGACGGCTTGACTGTCTCTACGCCGACCGGGTCGACTGCCTATTCAGTGAGTGCCTTTCCTCCATCTTCCTGCGCCGTTGGTCCACCGCTAACTCGCTCGCTTCCCATAGCTCTCTGCTGGTGGCTCCCTTGTTCACCCTGAGATCCCAGCCCTGCTCATCACTCCTATCTGCCCCCACACCCTTTCCTTCCGGCCGATGCTCCTGCCAGACAGCATGGAATTGAGGATTTGTGTGCCTTACAATTCGAGAAGCACCGCTTGGGCTAGTTTCGATGGAAGGGGAAGAGTAGAACTCAAGCGTGAGTGAGAGAACTGGGCCATCCTGTGTTCTTGGACTGATCTCCCATGGCTTTGCCTTATACAGAGGGGGACCACATCAAAGTCACAGCTAGCAAGTACCCTTTCCCAACGGTCTGTGCTGACAAACAATCGACAGTACGTAGCACTGTCGTTTCCCCTTCGTGGCGCTTCATTCCGGCACTGATGCTTGATGTTATCATCAGGACTGGTTCTCTGCCATCCAGAGAACTCTTCGTTGGAACGGTATGAGCCTCCTGTCATTTGCTTCATCGGATGCAGTCACCTGCTGACAAAAACGCTCTCTCTTCCCCGATCAGAACGAGAAAAGCAGAAGTCGTTCGTCGTCATTGAGGAGCCTCGAGCCCCGAAGCCACTGCGACCACCCACTTCATCCTCCCAAAACGACCCGGACGCATCCAAGATGGTTTCTAGTGGTCTCTCACGCTCGGCAGAGAAGGCGGATCAGGGAGACGACATTGGGGACGAGGAAGACGACGAGGAAGAGCGTTTCGACATTGACGAGTGAGTTCGGCCTGTCCGCCTCACAACGCTCCCGCTTCTCGGTTGAATCTGGCCTCTCTGCTCAAAGCCTTCTCATCTGTACAGCTCGTCAACCACCGGCACCAACTCTCATGTCGTGTCGCCCTCCTCCTCATCTAATCAAATCTCTCGCCGAATCAACTCTTCGTTGCAATTTACTCACAAATCGGGACTCGAATCACCAGATCGATTCGCTGCTGGTTACCAGCCTCATCCGACTCCTATCTCAACCCGACACATCATCGACGCCCTCGCGAAGAAGAATGTCGGTGGGACCCACCATCCTCAACGACGAGGCGGAACTGTTCCAACGAGCGCTGCTGTCGGGCCCAACGATGGCGAGGAAGGGCAAAGAGACGACATCAATTCGCCCCCTGGTTCACTCAGGGCAAGCGGGAGTCGAATTCCTTCAGCAGCGGAACGTTCGACAAACGAGAGAGACCCTCAGTCGGCAGAGATGAGCACTCAGACACCTCGAGCTCAGCGTCGGACAGCCCCAATCTCTGGAAACGATCGAAATCGCTCAAAGGACCAGGGCGGGGACTTGAGGAGTAACACGTCGGGTTCAAGTTCGATCGTGGAGGAGAAGGACGCCCCACACCGGGCGTTTGCATGTCAGTCTACCCGATCTCATCTCTGCCTCCTGAAAATTTATTGACGCTCTTGGTCTCTCTCTTCAGTCTTTGGTCAAGATGAATCCGACACCGATGCTGGAGATTCTGATACATCGTCTCATTAGGTCCATCCGTTGTCTCGATTACCTCTGTATCCTATCCTATCCTCTCACGAATCCGTATCCGTATCCGCAAATGAGCGGTCCATTTTACGATAGTCATGATTTTCACTCACTGAATACTGTGCTCCAGCGACCTGCCACGATGAAGAGGATGAGAGGAAGAAGAAAAAAAGTCGAGAGACCTTCAAGGTGAAAGTAGGTTCATCGTCCGCTTGACACACGCATCTACCAAAGACCTCCTCCTTCTCCCACACACACACACTTTCCACACCCACCCAGACTCCCGCCAACTAGTCCTTCAGCCCCATTAGTGCATGGTGAGCCATCCTTGCTTGATCACACGCCCTCGTCTCGATGGAGAGCAACAGATCCACTGATCTTGTTCAACTTTCTTTGTTTCCGCTTTCTCAAGTCTTTCACACCTCCCACAGGATCCACCCCTGCGACAGGTATGCCTCCAACTCGCCTCAGCCCTGACCAGAATAGAGCCATCGGCTGACCGGTGTCATCCTCGTCTTGCTTCGGTAGGAAACACCAAGCCCAGTCTCACTGGAGTCCGAATCAAACAGCGAAAGGGTAATATCCCTTCATGTTCACGTCCCGCGCTCTGACGTTGCTCGTCTGTGCACGATCTTACTAACAAATCACATGCACATCCTGATCTGGTTCGTTTCTGCCAGGTGTCGCCAAGGCAACTGCCAAGTTCGAGCCCGAAGGTGAGAGCAACAGCTTCCTTTCGTCATCTCCCTCCCCCCAAAAGCCTGTCACTTATTCCGATTCCTTCCTTTGACCATGGCCCTCCTCCATTCGCACTCGCCGCTCTATAGTCTTCCGAGACGCTCTCCTCTCTCATCTACTCCCTATCCCTCCCAATCAATATGATACCATCGCAACCAAGCTCATAACGGCTGGATCGACGCTCGAATTCCTAAAGTACTCTGACGCTCTCTTTGAGATTGTCTTTGTCGGTGGGATCCTTCAACCCGGAGGATCTTATGTCGATGACGAAAAGACCACTAGGAGTCCGTTCGCCATCATCGGCGGAAAGGACGAGATTGAGGGAACTAGTGTTGGAGAGGAAGCCGAATGGAAGGACATCCTCGAAGAGGTCAGGAAGAAGACCGACGTTCTCGGCAAAGTCATCATGAGGTTCGTCTCGGGGGTTTTATCTTTTCTGCTAGTGGACATCGAGTTGAAGGAAACAGAGAAACGACCTCATGTTGATTGACGGGCTGCTTTCTTCCTCCTACCTCAGATACAAGTACCTTCAGAAGCCTCTCGAGCAGAACGTTCTCCCAGCTCTCCTTCAATAGTACGTGGTCATGACCAGCCAACGTATAGAACAACGATCGTGTACTGACTCACCTCGTTCCCCTTCCCGTAGCATCATCCGATGGACTCCCCTTCAGAGGCAGAAGATTGCCTACGCCACCGCTCTTCTCATTACATCTGGAAACGCATCTGGACAGTGCTTGCAGTCTCTCACCAAGGAGCACCTTGTCAAGGACTGTGAGTTCGACAAGTCATACAGTTCCTGGTTGAGCCCACAGCTGATCGCTTTGCTTCGGTCACCCGTCCCCCTCAGCCGTCTCCCTCTCCTTCCTCACCCACTTTGTCCGAGCCTTCCTCTCAATTCAGTCGATGGAGCACCTCTCCCGACTCCTCAAGACCAACTTCAAGGACCTCATCGACGTCTTCCCTTCTGGCAAGAAGACCCGGGCCGCTCTTGAGGCTCACTTCAAAGCCGAGGGTCTTCCTCAAATCGCCGAATGGTACGCCAAGAGGCAGACTGCCCTCGTCAAGGAGGAGATGGGGACCTACATGACTCAGGCATGTGAGGAGGAGGAGTTTAACGAGGAGTGGAAGGAGAACGTGAGTCCTCGGCTGTTGCTTGGGCTTTGCTCCTGGCACGAGGTGTTGCTGACCTCGCACTCTCCCCTTCTCAGACCCTTGGCTTCCTCGCTACTCAGCAGACTGAAAACAGCATTCCTACCGTCGATATCCTGACCATCTCGTGGTCGTCGCTCATGTCGACTTTTGAGTGGGCTGGTCGATCTGACCAGTTCAGCAAGATCAAGGCCTTCCTCCCTGTCCTCGCACCATTCGTCAAGAAGCCAATGGACCAGGTCAATCTCCTCCAGATTGTTCAGATCTACTGCTACGATGAGCAAAAAGTCATGAAGTCGTTCCCCAACATCGTCAGGGTCCTATGGGACGCTGAGCTCGTTTCGGTGCGTTCCTCTTTTGCTCGAGCTTTGAGATGATTGATGGCTTACTTGGGCTCCTCTCTCTTTCTTTTGGCCCTATTTAGGATAATGCTATCATCTACTGGTTTGACAAGGGTGCCAAACCACAAGGCAAGGAGTACTTCACCAAGAGCATCCAGGCTCTCTACGACGTGAGTTCCAGTCTATATTTTTCTCATCACCATTCTCGATCAAATCATTGATCGTTGTCCTGCCCCTTCCCTGTAGCATATCACCGAGGAGGAGGAAAGCGAGGATGAGGAGTAAAATATGCCTTCACCGTCTCGCTCGGTTAACACCTACCATTTTTGTTTCAGTCATCCTGTTTGCCTACCGCTTCTTTTCTTTCTTGCCTCTTACTATTGTCTGAGCTACGAATCAATGTCTTTGCATACCGTATGAAATCTGACGAACGAGCAGGTGGATCCACCCTCCGCACTAACTTATCTGGCCCATGCGAAAAGGAAACTCATCGCGTATCGAGAGGTCCGGTCATGTAAGCTCTTTTTGCTAGGATTAAAGCTTATCCTGTTTCGTGGATCTAGGGCTAACGAATCCGGTGTAAGCAGGGAGCGGCCTTGTGGAATCGGCCTTGGAAATCGTCACGATAGGGGGTCGATCCTCCCCGCTTAACCGGCGCCCGACTTCCCGCCAGGGGTGATCTGGAGGGATTTCGAGAACGCCACAACACCCAGATGGCAAATACTTACTCGAATTGTCGAAGCTTTTGACTCTCCGACCTCCAATCACGACCTCGAACCCAGCGTCGATTTTCACTTTTCTCTTCTTCTCTCCTCCCCTGGCCACATCGTCCCTCCTCCTCTCTCGACTTGGACCCTGCACTCCAACGGTTTTCACTCTAAGCTGCATCTTATTGGTGCCTATCCTCCCCGCCCCCACCCATCGCTCTTTCCGATGCCATCCACAATCCAACGACGGTTGAACTCAGCTCAGCCAGGGCTCTTTGGTCCGAAATCGGGTCAATATCCAGACTTCTCATTCGCATACCCAACGAATTTTCAAGATGTCAAACCTCACGGGCTTGAATCTGATTGGGATTCGATCCAATCGGCCGATCAAGAGGAAAAGTGGGGGTCCATCGGGAGGGAGAAATCCTGGGGCAGTTCACTCGCTCCCCTATCATCCCCACTGACCCCCCTCTCGTCCCAATCTTCGTTCCCCTTCACTTTCCCCTCTCCCTCGACCTCATCACCTTCCCTCTCCTCTCGTCTAGATGCACTCGATCAACTCGACTTTGAATACGCTCAATCACCTCAGTCCTCCCTCATATCCTCCCCTAATCTATCTCAACTTCGATTAGCCTCTCAACGCTCCTCTCCTCACCACCAACCCTACCCTCTTCCTTCTCGTCGGCCATCCCTCCCGAGACGGGGCTCCTCTGGCCCCCGGGCTTCAATTCAACTCCCCTCTTCTCCAGCCTGGGCCCCAAACGAGGAACTTCCTTCGACCATTTCTCTCGTCACTATCAGACCAGCTCCTCCCTCCATCCCATCCTCCCCTCCAACCGCTCACTCCTCTTTTGGGTCTTCAGCACCTCCTTCTCCAGCCGGGTCATGCCTACCAGTCCTTGAGGAACATTCCATGTCTGAAGACGAGCAGGACGATCAGGGCGGGTTCGAGGGTAGTTCGTTCTTCGACCCAAGGGAAGATTCTCACTTTGATCATCGTCGACACACCACTTGGCCCCCTGTCAGCGACGAACCAGCATCTCACTTCAGCTCCCTCGGTTCTACTCCCTCGTACCTGAGCTCCAACCAAGGTCGATTCCCATCCAATACTTCCTATCCACCTCCTCATCACGTATATCCAACGACTGCTCCTTTGGTCCCCCAATTCTCGAGCTCTGCCGCCTCTACACCGACCACCACACCTCGACGACACCGCTCCGCTTCGACAGGACAGATCCGGATGAGCTCCCCTTCAAATTTCAACAGCCTGGTGAACCAAGCGCTCGCACCGTCGACTGGAGGGAGGGTCAGGCGAGAAGGTAATGAGGGCAGCTCGACTGGATCGTGGGGTCAATCATGGGATAATTCTGGTACCGCCACTACGCATCATCACGAGCCATCTCCATACGCACTAGCTTATGCTTCCAAGGCGACAACCTCTCGATACGCCTTTCCCCAGCCTTCCCTCTATGGCTCCCCTGGATCCGGCCCATCCCATCCGATCGAGGATGATGACGACGATTCTAGATCAGATGGGACTGTTGGAGAGCGAGAAAGCGAGTCGATAGGAGCAAATTCGCGGGGAAGTCGAACCAACGAAAGCGTTGAAGCGGAAACGAAGGAAGCAGATAGTGTCCGATCATCGACCACTACCGTCAAGGATCCGTCTAGGTCCAGGTTTAAGTCTACAGCTAACATCTCTCGCTTCCCCCACAAGCTCTATGCGTAAGTGGTCCGTCATTGAAGTCGATACCCGTTTGATCTCACACATCGACTGACGAACAATCTTTCATCTTGCTCGACCCTACCGAGTAGAATGCTTCAAGACCCTGAAGCCGGAAGATACCTCTTCTGGTTGACGGATTCGACTTGGTGCATGCCCGATCCATACGCTGTTCCACCTTCACTCATCCGAAGATACCTCAAGAGTGACAAGGTGGGTGCATCCATCGTCTTGTCCACGGGATCGTTTGGGTTTTGTCTTGAGGTGACTGACGTTCCCCCGTGCCTCATCGATCGACGACATCACATCAAGGCATCCTCGCTGCTCAGACAAGTCAACATCTACGGCTACAGTAAGCGTCGACACGATTCCGACAATCAAGAAATCAAAAAGGTTCGTTCGTCTGCCGAGAATCAAGACCTCGAGTCGCTCTTCGATTAACCGTCCGACGATGTCGTTTGATTCCTCCCTCAATAGCGAGTCGAGTTCAGTCACCCACTCTTCCAGCGAGGTCGACCGGAGTTGCTCGATCAGATGGAACGTGTCGGTACGTGTATTTGGATCCTGGTCGAACACTCGTATCAACCTACAGCCTCTGATGTTCAAGCTGACACAATGGATTCATCCATTCGTTCCTTCCTGGATATGATGAATACTTAGCTGCTGCTGGATACACCTCTCGACCCAAATCGACATCAACTCAAAAATCAGCCATCATCAAGGCCGACGACAACGTCAACAAGCTCGTCATGACGGCAATGGAGGCTGAGTTGAAAACAAAGTTACTCGCTTCTCAAACGAGATGTCACGACCTGATTGAACTGGCAGAAAACCTTCGGACGTTGTTGATTGAGAAGGATCCCGATGGTTGGTCTTGACCTTTCGTTTTTGTTTGTTTGTTTGTTTTGTTTAGCTGTGTGGTGTCGGGGGGGTTTTTTTTTTCGTGGTTGATGAGCTGACTGACTCACCTGAGATGGTATACCTGGAAATTGACGCTCGACTCTTTTAGCACTCAACTCTCATCCAGGACTCTTCATTCCCATCCATCAATCTCATAAACTCAAGATATCAACTCCCTCTTCTGCTTCTTCGTCGACTTCTTCATCGTCACCATCATCATCATCATCCTCATCCTCATCATCCTTCTCCACTAAACGTCATCGATCGAACGAACCCCCTTCGGACGATGAAGATCAAGATCGAGATTATCAACCAACCGCTGGTTTTGGTCGTAGAGCTTCAGAACCTAGACTCAAGCGGAAACCTTCTTCATCGTCCAAGACAGTATCTTCTTCAGGAACTCATAGACGTAGTTCAGTTCAGCAGTAGTCTTTGGGAGTTTTTTTTTTTTTTTTTGATTGACTATGATCTTGTCGGATCCGAATTCTTTTCTTTTCTTTTCTTCTCTCTTATGACCGGACACAAATAGGACATGTAGATACACACACACACATACATGCACCAGAAAAAAAAAAAAAAACGCAACGCATATCTCTAGATAGAGTTTCTGCTTCTGCTTCTGCCTTCCCCTCCCGCTTCTGCTCCTCTTAGGCGTTTCATCATCATCATGTACATATGGACACTCTTCCCTTTCCGATTTCTTCTTTTTCTTCTTCTTCTTCTTCTTCTTCTCCTTCTTCTTCTCCTTCTTTCCCCAAAAATCTCAACATCACCTCATCTCATGTCGTCTTTGGTCTCGATTTCTCCCTTTTACGTCTTACCTCATTTCTCGCCAAATCCAAACTCGCCCTCACATCCCCCCCCCCTTACCTCCTCTTTTTTTTTCACATCCTGGATTCGTTTGCACTCTCTCTCTCTCTCCCTCCTCTTCTCTTGCTTCTTTCGTCCACGCTTACTCAACCAATGACTCAACTCTCTAACTCCCGATCTTCCATGTCTTTTCCTTTCTTTCCAATCTCTCATCAATTCATCATGTTCCAAAGGAAGGCAGAAGAAGGAGTTCCTTCATATGAATTCATACAACTTGAGGGTTTTCGGGTCAAAACGCTACAGACTATCGCTGGGAGGGGGAGCTTCTTCTTGGCTCCTTCCTCTTGGCTCCTTCATTCCTGGTGCCACCACTCCCCACTCCCCACCCCTCTCTCCTCCTTCATTACGCTGGGATAAAGAGGTCGACAAACTCTTCGACCGACATGGTCTCGATCTTCTCCAATGAAGAGGTAACGTCGAGGATCTTCTCTTGTCGGGCTTGATCAAAGTGAGGCTTGAAGGATACAATCGGATCTACGAGTCAGACTTTTTTTTCTCTCTCTCTCTTCTTGTTCTTGTGACTCGATGTCTGGGTGGAAGGGAAGAAAGGGGAAAAAAGCACTGACCTTGATGTGTCTCTCGAACCTGGCGATAGAGCGAGAGAGCACAAGGGTCACCTAACACAGTACATTTATCGAGGTATAAACGGATCGAAACTTTGATGACTCACTTTTCGATCAGGAGTGGGATACCTTCCTCTCTTCTCCTGCGATGCCCAACAGGATACTCGACTTCGACCTCGTCCAGGACGGTACCGTCTTTGAGGGTGATGGTGATGGCGTTTCCAATGGATCGCTTCTCGGGATCCATACTGAAGAAGCCGATTGATTCATAGGGTCAATGATGAGGAACCTCGAAGAAAAATTCGAAGGCTTGACTCACTAGTCGGTAGAGTAGGTCTGATCTTCGACGCAGTACATGGTCTCTCGCAGCGCGTCGATTCGAGGATCGGATGCGACATCGTCCGACTGTAGAATTCAGATTTGAAAGAAGGTCGAAGGGATAAGCCGAGGACGTTCATAATCGTCGAGTCGGAACCAGGGTGCAGAAACCAGACTTACGTAGTCAGAAGTCGTCAGGCGACCAAAGATGAGCGGGATCGCGACCATGTACTGTCAGAGATGAGATATAATCGTCAGCCGGACAATCGAGGAGCTGAGAGTATAACTGAACAGACCTGGATGGTATGGTCTAAGAACGTTTCGATATATTCACTTGTTAGTACAATGCTCAGAAACGTACGAGTCGTCCAGGAGCGAGCCTCACCTCGATCAGCGAAGTTGGCAAGGGGACCTTGCTTGTCGATGATCCTTTTGGCGGCCTCTTGAGTTCTAATCTTGATACTCTGTGGAAGGAACGAAACGAAACCGATAAGAAGACCATCCAGCTGTGCGTCATCGACGTAGAAAGAACCTCCTATCTGAACGCACCTTGATGTCATCCGAGGACTTGCCCATCTCTTTGAGCTTGTGGTGAAGAATGAGAGAAGCTTCGACTGCTGTTTGAGCGTGGAACTCTGCGGGGAATGAGATCTTGAAGAGAACGTTTTCCATGACGTATGCTCCAAAGTCTCGTTGGAACTTGAACTCGTTGCCCTGTCAAGTTCGAAGAGGTAGAAGGTACCATGCACATCAGGTCCGAGACCTCATCGAGTGGGCTGTGTTCAATCTGATAGAATGCGGACCTTGAACGAGACATCGTAGAATCCCCAAGTCTTTGTCGTGAGAACAGACGGCACACCCATCGCTCCCCTCTTGACAAGAAGGGCAAGGGCGACTGGGATCGTCTTGTCGAGTCAGCCAGACACTCTACTGTGACGGTATACGATAAGGTTGCTCAAAAAGCCCACCAGCTCTAGCGCAAGCATCTCCAGCTGAAGCGACAAAAGATCAGCTTGTGATTTCTCTCTAAACTGCGATTCAGAACGACTGACCTGCCCAACTCTTCCTGCTACCCGTGTTGGGAGCATGTCGATAAGTTCGAAGCGAATTTCCATCAACGAAAACGAGCGAGATAGCATCCACCGTCTGCTCTTCTGTGAGGCCCAAAAGCTTGCAAGCGACCGCGGTGGATGCCAATTTGACTAAGATGACGTGATCGAGTCCGACCCTATTGAACGAGTTTAGCAAAGCCATGCCGCCTTGGATCTCGTGAGCCATGATCATGGCTTCGAGGACATCCTTGATCGAGAATGATGCTTGTTTGGTGTTGTTGAGATAGGAAGCGAGTGAGAGGATGGCTCCGAGGTTGTCGCTAGGATGTCCCCATTCAGCTGCAAGCCAACAATCATTGTAGTCGAGCCACCTTACCTGCGACGTAGAGGTGATAGAAGCATGATCCAGATGTGAAGATGGGAGGATGAATGAGCGAGAGATGCCTTGGCGTTGACTAACCTGGGTCCCGATGTTGAAGGCCGCCTGGACAGGTTCGAGCTGATGCTTCGTGCCGATGACCTTTGCACCTGTTCGGATAGCACACGTTTCGAGATGGGTATCTTAGCCCAGGATATCGTGGGCGATCTTGTGACAAGCTTACCGTTTGGCAAAGTTGCGCCTTCGACGACTGGACCCATCATCTGACGACAAGCCTCGCTGACCCGCAAACCTTCCAAGCCGCACCCGATAGTGTCGATGAGGCAGTAATGGGCGGTCTGGTAGGCGAGCTTGGAGAATTGGGGCGGGTGGTGAACGTAGGCTGCGATCTTGCGGAGGACTTGGTCAGGTTTGGGCCTGACAGCTGATTCGGCATCATGCTTATCGGACATTGATCGTTGGAGGGTAGGGGCGACTCTTGGTATGAGGGTGGGGAAAAAAGAGGGACGAGCTCGGAGGGAGAGAGACAGCATTAAGGGGGGGAGAGGGGAGATGGGGATTGCAAGAGAAACAGCTGCACTTTCTCGGGAACTCCAGCCGGTTGAACCGACAAAGACCGAGGCTGTCCCACATTCTTCTTCAGATTCTTCTCCCAAATATCACCCATGCACGCATACATCCATACCGATATACACTTCACGGTAAACACACAGATACACACCAAACCACTCTACCAATCTTGCACCCTCTCGTCCCTCCAGAATCGTCCGCTAACTCCTCCCAGGTCGTCAAGAGCCAGCAGTACGGGGGTCTTAGACCCCTGATCGGCCGTACGGAACCCTCCGGGTGCCATGTTAGTCTTGCAGTATCCCGGACAGCACGAGTTGATGAGCATCGAAGGCTCGTCTCGAGCGAGCACCTTGGTGTAGGCAATCAAGCTCAATTTACTCATCTTTGGACAAGTGGAAAATTCCTCTAGTCAGTATCGGATTGAGCAGATCGGGCTACAAAATAATGGGTGCTTACCCCGTAGCCGACCGAAGGGTAACCATCCTCTTTCCATGTTCCAGCAGCTACGGATTTCTGTTAAATAGAAGAAAGTCAGGTCGGAGCTCGAATGATGAATTGGTTGTAGCCAGATTCCGCTCACCTTGAAGACCTCTGCAGCATCATCGACAGCCTGAACGGAAGCAGCCTCGGTAAACGTTTTTCGGAGGGTCTCGTCCTCGATGAGAGTCGATCGACCGGCGGTGGAAGCGACGTTGACGATCCTGGCAGGTGTGCTGGTAGCCTTTCTTAGGAGGGGAAGGAAACCATCGATAACGTTCTTGCAACCGTGGTAGTTGACGCGAAACGCTTCATCAACGATCTCCGAGTCGAACCTAGGTCCGCTGACTGCTACGCCCGCATTTCCTATGAGAACATCGACCTATGAGGGAGGATGAGTCAGAGGCTAGATCGGGCTACGGACTCGATCGGGGCTCTTGAAACTTACCTTTCCAGCCTCACTCTCAACCTGCTTGACGGCGTCGCGTATGCTTGACTCTGAAGTGACATCGAGGAGGCAGAGTCGAACTTGATGGTCACCCGAGAGAGCAGCCTTTGCCTCTTGAAGAGCAGCGGAACCTCTCTCCTTGGATCGGGCAGCGAGGTAGATGATAAGAGGGGGGGTTGGAGCCGCGGTGTCGAGGAGTCGGTGCACGATCGCCTTTCCGATTCCCTGGTTTGCGCCTGTGACGAGGATGACTTTGGATGAGGACGACATGATGGTGGTGAGAGGAGTCGGAGGCTGAAGAATCGTGAATGACGTTTCCAACCTCCCTCCACTTCGCTAACCGCTGCGCTGAGATGGGTCTCCCTTACAAGCCGCTCTACAATCTCTACAAGAGCTACGATCCCCACAACAGCTCGCCCAAGAGCATCAAGCAATCCTCCTTTGGTCCTTTCGTACCTACTTACCAACCGCCCATCGGCAGGATCCAAACAGATCAAGATGCTCAACGGCTCTATAACCATGCACGAACCATCGCTTTCCTTATGGACGCCATGCCCGCACTATCAGATTTAGGCCTGCCTTTCAGAGCGGGTCTTGATGATATCGTGAGCGCTTCCGCTTCTGCCAAAGAGTGTTGCAGCTAATCTTGCACTCGACGCGTGCCTCCCGCTTACAGATCTCGCTTGTCCCCCTATATGGTGACGGGTTATCCGCTGTACTCAGTCTATACGGTGTTCTCCTCGGTAATCGGCCGCCCCATCTTTCCAACCGCCCAAGTACCATCGGAAGGCTGACTCGACTTCCCTTCCCCC